>VDFB02153449.1:0-23990 GCA_007258455.2 Sequoia sempervirens | reverse complement strand
GGTCTCCCCCTCTTCGGCATGAAATCCAATGCAATATAGAAAAAAAAATTCCTACCAATTTTTCTTCTCGACGCCCCAAACAAAACCCATGTTGTCATTTTTCAAAAACACGTGCATAAATGACTCAAAATCACAAAGTTAAATTTTGGGCTAACCTGGTGTGGTACGACACGCTGGGTGAAGAATAGTCGCCTCTCGTTGGCCGATGAATGATGTCACTGTCGTAGTCCGACATCCTGTCTGCTCTCTCTCACTGCCTCTTCTTCCTCTCCTCCTTCTCCTCTTGCCAGCTATCACAATGAGCAAAAGGTAATTCTACAATTACCTTTTATCCCCTTTTTTACCTTTTCCCTCCCTTTTCAAATTCTAGTCTTTTTTTATTTTTTTTAACCAAAAATTCCTCTGCTTAATTCATCCAGCCTCTTTCTTCCCGGGGCCGCCATTCGTACACTGTTTGTCCGATTAACTCTGTTCAAGCGTCATTCTTCTCGTTTTTCCGTGCTCTTTCCAACAACATGTACCACTCCATACTTTCGAGAAGTTGACTGGGGCTCCCTTTTCCTCCCCCATCCCCCTTCTCGAGGGGGCATCCCCTACCATTCTCTCCTAACCCGTCGCTCTAGGCCTACCTTCGCTGGACTGGGGCATCCTCTCCGCATTCCCCCCGCTTGGGGTAGCTCACACGCATTCCCCCATGCTGGGGCATCTCTTTTTCTGATCTCTTCCCCTATAGGGTCATCTGCATTCTGTTTTTCTTCGAAACCCTATTATTCTAATAGTATTTCGAAGAGGGGAAAAATGTAGACATCCAATTTAATCACTTCCATATGATCAAACGTGTCTTCTTATTCATCCAGTTGCTCATCCCCTCTATCAATATTAATTAAACCATTTGTTTAATTAATACCTTGCATATTACATAAGGGTCCTAAAGTATTTAATTTAATACTTTACCCCTCTTCCTCCTCTAAATTAAATAAATATACCATTTTATTTTATTTAGTCATATTCCCCTTTTGAAATTAAAATTCATTTTTTAATTCCTCTTTTCTCTCTCATGGTCACATCCTCCAACTTTTGCAAGTTGGTCCCTAATCCATCTTAATTACTTCATCTTCTTCTAATTAACTAGGGTTAGCATGTGCACACCCTTAATCATCATTAGGGTCACATCCTCCATAATCTCCCACTTGCTCCTAATGAGTCATTAGTCCATCTAACTAAGTACTTGCACAACCTTAATCATTTGGTTAGCCTAACCTAATCCTCCTCCCACTTATGGCATGTGTCCTTAAGTCAACCTTATTAAAGGATTTCTCCTTTCGGGCAAGGCACTCCACTTCTCTATGTGAATTTTTAATTTACCTTTTAATCCCCCAAGGCACCCAAAAAGAATTTTTAATTCCTTCGCTTCTCCCATGTCATGTATTTTTTATTTATTCTCATCTCCCCATGAGTATTTGAGGAATTTTAATTCCTCCCGTATCTCACATGGGGACAAGGACCTCCTTTATGGGGAGATCTTGTCCAATCCCAAGGTACTTTGTACCCCTCTCCCATGTCATGTCTTCTCCTTCCACCTCATGTCCACTTCACCTTTTAGGGCTATATCACATGCCACATGTCAAAATGTGAGGGCTTGTGAGTTCTCAACTCACCTTAGCCCTACATCTTGATGTTTGGTGGCTCAATCTGGCCATCCATCTCCTCTAGGAATTCTCAAAATTCCTATAAATACCCCTCTTTTCTCTCTCATTTTGGGAGAGATCATTTTGCTAGCCAAACTCTTGCAATTTTATTTCTCAATCTATACTTAGCCATTTTCATGTTTTCATCCACTTGCACCCATCCTCACAACATCATTTAGCTTGCATCTTGTGCCATCCAAGGAGCATACACATCAAAGATCGAAGGACCAACCAAAGGATTGATTCAACGCAAGGTATAGAGTTCCATTTTGTTGCTTTCATCTTGTGTTGTTTCCAACTTAGGCTAATCTTGAGCTATAGGTTGTTTTGGTGTTTATTTGCACTCTTTTACTTGCTGCTCGTTTTCTAACGCTCACATTCGACCTATCACACAGCCTAAGATTTTCGCTCAAGGTCACCTCTACGACAGTGAAATTTGATGATGTAATTTGCTGATTTGACCAACCTTTCCTCCTCAAACAAGGTATTTAAGTTATCCAATTGTTAGGTGTCCCCATAACTGACCCAAATATCTTTATACGATGAGCACTCCATAATAAAGTGCCACTCTGTCTCCACCAATCCCATGTCGCAAAAATGACATATTCTTTTTTCCCACTCTTCTTTAGGAATCATCCATCTACCTATTTCAAATCTAAGATGATGTGAGCTAGTTCGGAGTTGAGCTATCAACATCTTTTCTCTCCATTTAATATTCGCTCCTATATATGCCTTTTCTTCATGGTCCACCTTGGATTAAATGCTTTGATATAATAATTTTTTTTCACCCTGATTGTTTTGTCCATATAGCATTTTTGAATTTTTGTTTCAC
Source organism: Sequoia sempervirens (assembly GCA_007258455.2). NCBI lineage: Eukaryota > Viridiplantae > Streptophyta > Pinopsida > Cupressales > Cupressaceae > Sequoia > Sequoia sempervirens. Next base: position 21,470 of record VDFB02153449.1, on the reverse strand, counting down.
ATATTTTTTTATTTCTTCATTTGTACTTGGGCAATCTTGCATATTCACACCCCACTTTTCCATCCATTTTTTTGTTTTGTTTCATCCATGTATTCTTTCTTCTATCCAACTTTTCTTTTACAATTAGCTTAGGCCATCGATGGTTCTCCATATTCTGAACCTTTTGTAGGTAACTTAGTAACTAAATCATCGCGGATCCCTCCAAGGGGAAGGTGCTCGTCTCCACTAGTAAAATCTCATAAGGTATTGCAGTTTTGAGCTTAAGGCTGCTAACAATTAGATGCTTTTGAATTCTTTCCACTTTCCTCCATTTCTGATCTGACATGTTGTTGTCCCAAATTTTGCACCCATATAGAACCATCGAGGTCACAAGTAAGCCAAACAACGTTCTCTTGGTTTTCCAATCCCATAATTCAACATTTCTACATCTATTTTGTAGAGAGTAAAGTGCTTTCCAGCCCCCTTGGATCCTTTTTTCTCTACAAGTTTCCCAACTGAGCTTGTAGTGAAAATCTAGCCCAAGGGATTTGTATTCATCCACAATTTCTAGCGGATTGCCTTCAAAGATAAAGCTAATTTGTTTTTTTCCTTCTCAGAGAGAAGATCATTATTTTAGTTTTACTAGTATTCACTTGCATCCCAACTTCCTGACAAAAGGATTCAAGAGCTTTCAAATGCTTTCTTAACTCATGTGTTGTTTTAGCGATCAGAATGAGATCATCAGCATACAAGAGCAATTTTATTACATAATTGGCCAACTGGATACCTTCCCCACCAATTTTTTCTATCCATTCTTCCAGCATGTCAATGTAAAGCCCAAATAGCGTTGGAGAAAGCGGGCAGCCTTGTTTGACTCCAATGTCACTGCCAAAGCACTTAGACATACCTTCATTGGTTCTGATTTTAGCTCTGACCTGCTCATATAGCCTATGAAAAGTTGCCATAAGTGCCTTTGGGACTCCCCGTTCCTCCATTCTATTCCACAACTTGCCTCGTGGCACTATGTCAAGCTTTTTGAAGTCTACAAAGCAGCAAAAGGCCTCCTCCCCTTGAACGTTCCAAATTTTTTCAATCAAAAATCTAAGAGTAATATCGTGATGAATAGTGGAATGTTTTGGTCTAAAACCAGTCTGCCCTTTAGCTCTTTTTCCCTCTTTCTCAGCCCAACTACTAATTTTTCGATCAATCATGCTTCCAAAAAAATTTCCAAGAAGCGGATTAATCATAATAGTGTGGTAATTTGATGGGTTATTAGTGTCCCCACTTTTGTATAAGGGAACAACAACGCTATTTGTCCACTCTTCCAAAAATCCCTCTTGAATAACCCTATTGAAAATGCCCTTGATGCAAGGTGCAAGGACCTCAATGCCCCATTTTAAGAATTTTGCTTGCAACCCATCAATATCCTGTGCTTTTCCCCTAGCCAACCTTTTTATCCCTTGATTGATGTCTTCGATGGTGAAAAGTTCAGTGGCAACCATGATTGTTGGAGGTCTATGTTTATCTTTATCCTACTCGTACAGTAACTTTGCATATTCCAACCATTGAGAACTTGTGATATTGTTTTCCGCTTGTTTTCTTTTTTGTTGTAGCTCCTTCTAGAATTTCTTGGGATTGTTCTTCCCAAGGGAAATCAACTCTAGCCTTCTAGTGCTTACATATTTTTCTTTTTTGTTTTATATCATCTTTTCGTATTCTTTCTTGTTTTATGTGGTCCTTCCACCCTCACGAAATTTTCTTTTTGTTAACTTGCACTCTTCATCAAACCATGGGTTTGCTGGGAAAGTAGATGCAATTTCCTTCTTAGGCCTAGCCCTCTTAATAAATTGGATGTCTCTAAGATTAGATGGTTTGTTATATTTTTTAAGGGAGATTATTTAATCAATTTTGGTTTTTTTAAAGTGGTGGGAGTATGAATTAAAGTTATATGATTATTTTTGTTAAGAGTTATAAATTGAAGGATAAATTTATTTAGAGCATGTTTTTTATGTATTTTTTAAGGTGTTATAAGTTGTACATTGAGTAAGATGTAATTCTTAGTGAATTCTTTATGAATCATTCAATTTTACCCATTTCTTAATTATTAACATGACATGAAATGCAAGTATATTTGTGGGTTCATGTGCACTACAATTTTAATGAATGGACATAAAAGAAATGAATATAATTAAGGCAGAGGGTCCCATAGTGGAGCACCCTAACTTCGCATTTCTGAAAATCCTACGTGGAAATTTCAAGATCACTCCCAATTCTATACAATAGTTTATTTGGAAACTCATGTGCTTCTATATTTCATTTTAGGGCCACATCATCAAATATGATGCCACATCAACATGCTTTTTGTTGAAGTATCCAAAAAGGCCCCCCAAAAAAGTGAGACCAATAGTGGTGCACTAAGTCATGGTTTATTGGTGCACTGATGTGGCATCACGTGATTTGTCATTTTGCTTACTTTATGGATAAAAGGTGTTTTGCAATTGGATATTAAAATGCTCCACTATGGGCCCATTGAGGACTACTTCTATCCCCACTATTGGACCCTACTCCATTATGGGCCCCTCTCCCCTAATAATGTTAGGGGAGAGGGGCCCATAGTGAAGCACCATAACTTCGCCTTTCTCAAAATCCTACGTGGAAATTTAAAATCACTCCCAATTTTGTACAATAGTTTATTTGACAACTCACGTGCTTCTATATTTCGTTTTAGGGCCACATCATCAATATGATGCCACATCAACATGCTTTTTGTTTAGGTATCCAAAAAAGACCCAAAAAAAAAGTGAGACCGATAGTGGTGCATTAAGTCATGTTTTATTGGTGCGCTGATGTGGCATCACATGATTTGTCAGTTTGTGTATTTTATGGATAAAAAGTGTTTTGCAATTGGATATTAAGGTGCTTCACTATGGGACCTACTAAGGACTACTTCTATCCCCACTAGTGGGCCCTGCTCCACTATGGGCCCCTCTCCCCTATTCATGAGATGAAGTTTTGAAGTATTTATTTTGTGATTATTGTCAAATTATGTATAATAGTGAACTTCGACAATATAATTGATTAGTTAATAGAAATAGTCATCATACATTATTAAATTAAGAGTTAAAATACACAACACCATCAAAATTTCAATTAAGTTACAAATAATTTGATATATTGAGTAATAATGTCTATTAGTAATAATTCAAAGCTATTGGAATTTTGGGTGGAAGTATGGTAATGTGTTGCACTTTTATATAACAAGGGAATAACATAAAGCTTTTTCACCATGACAACACTATCAAAAGTGATTATTTTGTGTAAACTAACAATTTCATAATTTTAAGTTTCATGTGTGAATTGTTCTCAAAACATAAGTTTCTCTAGTTTCCTTTTTAGTCCTTTCCTATTTAGAGATCTATAATCATCCCTATCATATCCAAGTAAGCAATCGTTGTATACAAAATAGACAAACTTAATCATTTTATAGGTGTTTTGAGATTTCCAAAAGTAACTCAAAACTCTACCAAGATTTCTCTACACCTAATCCTATCAAGGATAATTGGTCATACTTGTTCCCAATAGCTTAATTCCCTACTTTGTTTAGTCTTACATTAAAGATACACCCTCAATTTGTTGTACATAGGGAAGAAGCCACTAGAGGACTTAGAGGAATTTCAATATGAAGTAAACCCTACCACCATTAGTTTGTTCTAGTTAGAAGCACTTAGCTTTAGATGTGGAATTTCTTATGTTAGATCATATTTATTTCTTTTAATCAGTTAGAATTTATTATATCTCTAGATTGGATTAGATCCATTTTATTTGCTATGTTAGTTTAGATTTGTCCATAAGATAATTATTTTTCTTAGAATTACTTTTTTAATTTTATTTTATTTACAATATCAATGTGGATAAAATGTTTTTTTTTCTCTAAAAATTAGAGTTTATAATATTTATATGGTATTAAATTATGAAATGTAAGATTTTGTTTCTAATTTTTAAATATACAATTTATTCTAATATCTAGATGATAAAAGTTGGTTAAATAAAAGATATACAAAAGTAACAGTTCTAAAAAATTATGCTAGAGACCAAAACATGTACATGTATGAACTACCTAAAAAATAGTAAGTGAAAGTATTTTTCAAATATTTTTGTGGACAAATGTATATGATGTTGAAGTTTAGTTTTGAATTTTTTTTAATATTTTTTATCAAATATTTTTTGTTATTAATTATTTGATGGGATTCAGGTAAACATATAAAATCACTCTAAAACCCTTCATGTTTTTGAATAAAGAGGGAAAAAAATATTAATAACAAAAAATCACCAATACAAAGAAATTAGGGTTTGCAAAGGCACCCAAAGAGAAGTAGGTTCACCAAACCATCTAACACCCAACCAAGAATCAATACTGTAGCATATTCATCCACCCACCAACATTAACCAGCCATGTCCAAAATAATCTTCTCTAAAACTTGGCAATGATCTGGGGGTAGCTACTCCCATCCCTCAATCTAACAGTCACCCACATGTTCAAAAGCCCATTTGGCCAAATAGTCAACTACCCTATTCCATTTCAAAAGGATGTGAGTAAAAGACACCACCTCTAGCATGGAGCACAACTGTAAAATATGTTGAACAACGGAAGCAAGTTTACAATTAACTCCCTCCAAATTTTCCTCTTTCAACACATTAACAATGATCTGAGAATTTGATCTACTAATAATCTTATGCCAAGCAAGAGCATAAGCACACTCAATAGCCCACAAAATCACTCACCCCTCCATAATATTGTTGTTTTGTTTCCCTTTGTGAATGGAAAATAGGAAGATATATGAAACAAAACTATCTCTCCCAACCCCACCAATCCTAGCAGGCCCAGGATTACCCCTAGAGGAGCCATCTGTGTTGATCTTCAAAACATCCACCGAAGGAGGAGACTAGTTCCCAACCCTCTGAACCTTCCTTTTAGCATGCCTACCTCTTCTAACACAAAAAGAGTCAAAGGCCCAATCTATTCACAATCTCATCATCACTCATCTCTAAAGGAAAAGCCACTTCACGTTTATCATCCATAGTCTCCTAAATCATACAAACAATTCTTTTCCAAACTTGTTGAATCATCAACTTGCCCCCACGAAATATATTGTGATTCTTTTCCAGCCAAATTTTCCAAAGGATGAAAGTAGGGCCAATATGCCACACAATTTGGAGGAAAGAGACCTATGATGGGGGTCTCCCCAAGCTACTCTAGAATTCAACCAGAGAAGAGGAATGAAAATAAGGATGTTGCCAAATACCTCACCACAAATTCCAAATAAGCATAGAAAAAGGACAACGAAAGAACAAGTGAGATGAGTCCTCCTCATTGCACCCACAGAGAACACAAAAAGATGAGCCTTGGAATCCCCACTTCTAAAGATTTTCCCAAGTCAAACATCTGTTCCAAGCTAAGGTCCATAGGAAATAATTACACTTGGTCCAAGAGAACTTATTCCACGTAATTTTGCACCAAGGAACTTCCAACCCACCATAATTTTGAGAAATCAACTCCTGATACCCACTAGCCACCGTGAAAACCCCCTTAGGATCCAAACTTCAAGAAAAAATATCCCTATCCTAGATAGAGTTGCAATGTCTACTTGCCAAATATTATGTATCTCAACACAATCTTCCTTTGATCCAGCCACAAGACACTCACTAGGAACCTTCCATCTAAACACCTCCACATGGCCACAAAGGTAAGTTGTCTTAAAATCATCCACCCAAGACCAACCCACCTCTAAGAAGTGTTGACAAAGATCTTGTAGATTAGGATATCTTCTCATGATAGGGAAAACCCATCCCAAGAGTCATACCAAAAGAGAGCCTCAAACCCCCTATTGTAGATCCAAAACAAACCCTCCTTGGTCAACTTAGCACCTTTTTTAAGCATTTACCAAATTATAGACCCTTTCCCCACAATGGATACTGAGGAACCTCCTCCTTCGGTACCCCACTTAGATATTTGTGAGAAAGAATCTTAACCTAGACATGATCCTAATCCAAACACCATCTCCAATAAAGCTTGGAAAATCATGTCAAACTAGTCAGAGTGGAATGTTGTAGCCCGAGGCCACCAAACTGCTTTAGACTACAAAAAATATCCCACTTCACAAGGCTCCACTTAGAAGATGACAAGCAACTAGCCCATAAAAATTTCCTAGCTAGAGAGTCCAAATCCTTAATAAAACCATTGGGTGCCACCTGAAGCATACACTTATATTTGGGAAGAGCCTACACCACTGACTTGAGAAGTTGAACCCAACTAGCAAAGGAAAGCCACTTGTGAGTTCAATGGTTCACCTTTGCACAAAACTTGTCTAAAATACCTTGTCAAGAGCCCTAAGGAGGGTACCAGAAGATATAGGAATGCCAAGATAAGTCAAAGGTAGAGAACCAATCTGAAACCTCAAAATACGAGCAATGCATTATTGAATGGGCCTCATAGTATTAATAAAGAAAATGGAAGATTTTCCCTCATTAATTATTTTCCCATAAGCAACAATATAGATGTCCAAAGCCTAGTGCAAATTAGTGGCCTTTCTGATGTTGGCCATACCCATCAATGTAGTATCATCAATAAATTGTAGGTATGATTGAGGAGGTAAACCATTGCCCCAAACCTAACCTTGTATAAGACCTTGTGCCACATTACTCTTAGTAATTATCCCCAAACCTTCAACCAAGAGAATGAATAAGTAAGAAGAAAGAGGATCCCCTTTTCGTAGACCTCTAGAGGCCCCAAATAAGGAAGACAATTATCCATTGATCAAAATTGAAAAGGAAGTGGTCATGAAGCAACTCATAACCCACATAACCCACTCCTCAGTAAATCCAAAAGAAAAAAGAACTTTACGCAAAAAGGACCACTTAACTCTATCATAAGCCTTTGCCATATCCAACTTGATGAACATAGATTTTTCTTTAGAGTTCCCTATGGAATGAATAGTTTTGGTGGCAATGACCACACCATCCAAGATTTGTCTATCTTCCACAAAGCCTCCCTATTCCTTTGAAATAATCCTTTTAATCCACTGCTTGAACATCTCAACAATTAACTTGGAAATAATTTTATAGACCACATTGCAAAGAGCAATGGGCCAAAAAAACTCAGCCTATCTGCCCCATCACATTTAGGGATGAGAGCAAGAAAAGTGGAATTAATATCCCTCAACATCTGCTTATTCCTCTGAGATTCATGAACCATCTCAAGTAAATCCATATTTATAATATCCCAAAACTCTTAGAAGAATTCAATTGGAAAGCCATCATGACCAATGGCCTTCCCTTTCTTCTTCTAAAAGACAATGGCCTCCAATTCCTCTATGGAAATGCAACCCAAGAGGTGCTCATTCATTTTCATAGAAATCAAAGAAGAGATACATATCTAGAGAGTTCTCCATAAAAAAAGAGGCAAAGTACTATGAAGCTTCTCTAGAAATATCTCCCAAAGAGGTCAAATGCACACCCCTTTCATTCACAAGAAAAGGGATCAAATTATCATGCCTCCTGGCCTTCATGGAGTTGAAGAAGAATGCAGTGTTTTTCCCCCTCCTGTAACCATTCAACTCAAGCCTTCTATTTCTAGTAAATATCCTCACACAACTCACACTCCTCTAGAACCTTTAAAGCCCTCGCCTCCTCCTTGAGAGAGTTCTTAGAAAGGAAAAACTCCCTAATCTCACAGGTAATAGCATTCAAACCAGCCTGAGCAGAAACCTTAGCATGGAAGATGTTGCCAAAACACTACCTGTTTCACCTTTTGAGTTGGTACTTCACATACTGTAGTTGCTTGGCAAAGGAATACATAGTGGTCTAAAAAGTAGGCCTACCTAAATTCCACCACTCAGCAACATAATCTTACAAAGAGGGATCCCTTAGCCACATAAGTTAAAACTTGAAAGAGGGAGAACAAACAACGCAAGATGAAGAAGTGGTTAACTTAATAGGCCAATGATTTGAGCCCCTCCAGTCCAGAATCTCAAAAAAAATAGACCAAGGTCCACCAATCTAGAAACAGGAAACCGGGAACTTTTCAAGCCTCTCAGCAATACAGTCCTCCCCAATTCTTCTATTGTTCCAAGAAAATTGGCCATTCCTAAACTTATATCAACAAGATTCAAGGTATAAATATTATCACAAAGATGGAAAGAAGAAGGCTCTAAACTCATAATTCCTCCCCTCTTTTCTTCCAAATCAATAATAACATTAAAGTCACCAACAATAATCTAAGGATAAAGAGGAGCATAATTCTAAATAAACTGAATGTGAGACCACATGCACTACTTACCAGGAAAATCGGTAGGAGAATAGATATTGGAAAGAAGAATAGTTGCTCTAGTTTCCAAGCTCGAAGCAACCACTGAAATAGAAGACTTACAGGACATCCACCAAAGAGGGAAACTCTTCAATGGATTCCATAAACAAGCCAACCCCCTGCATTACCTTGGGCACCAATGCACTAGCCTTGACCCTGCCCCCAAAGTTTAGGAACCAAGCCACTCATATTCTCAACAGAAAAATTACTTTCCTGTATGAAAAGCACATCAGGAGAATGATTTCTTATTGATATATTGCTTTTGGATTTGATTGTGTTAGAGATTTTTTGCATCAACGTTTCAGATCACACTTCGTGATCCATCATTAGGATAGAAGAGAGTTGGAGGAAAATGAGTGATAAGTTGCAAGCTTGAGCGAGCTAAAAGGAAGTCAATTTAACTTATCACTCATTTTCCTCCAGATCTCTTCTATCTTGATGATGGATCACAAAGTGTGATCTGAAACGTTGATACAAAAAAATTATCTAACACAATCAAATCCAAAAGCACTATATCAGCAAAAATGGATTGTACAAATGTAATGTCATTAATAGAATAATTTCTTACCAAGTCACGAATAGCTTTTTGTCGAGGGCCACTACTCAAGCCGCTTACATTCCATGAGAGGATAATAATCTCTAAGGGTTGGAAAGGTGAGAATCAAGAGACTTAACAAATCCTAACTCCACCAATGTCTCCCCCATCATCTTAATTTTCTTCAAGTCCCTTCTCTTAGCATTGGAGGGCTTCTCAAGAGCCCCTTTCTTAAGATTTTTCTGAGGAATCCCTAAAGAAGGAAAAGCCTTGTTTCCTTTTTTTGAGTCAAACACCATCTTCTCCACTAGAAAAGAGTTTTCCACCTCAATCTTTTCCATAGAAACATGGACCTTAGGAATAATGGAATCAACCAAACCAAGATCTATATCCATTTGAAATAAACTAGCTTCCAGACTATTTTAAAGATTGACAGAAGCATTACCCTCCTAAACCACCTCCAAAACACTTTAATCTAGATCCAACATCCCCAGATTCACCTCCTACTAACTAAGATCATCCAACACATCAAAGCAATTAAAAGTATCCCCTTCTTGCCTCTCCTTAAAAGTTTTCTTTTGTCAATAGTTCCTGTTACAGGGCTTAACAAGAGTAAAAGCCTCATTATCTGTAACAACACTAGGAATAGGAGCCTTGCCCTTATCTAGCTTAGGAAAATTGCAGGGAGGCTTAGTTGGCTGAGACTTAGGAAATCTTCTCTGCAAATGACCATATTCATGGCACAACCGACATCGAAAAGGAAGAGTCTTATAATCTAGCTGTTGCATCCAAGAAGATGTACCCACAAAAATTTCTAGAGTCTGGAAGAGGGTTACTCAAATCAATCTCAACACAAATGTGAGAAAAATTCATTACCTTCCTATCTTGAGTTTGCTAAGAAGGACCCACCAGTTTCTCCAGAAGCAAAGCAACCATTTGTAGGATATTGTTCCTCCAATATTCAACTAGGAACCAAGGAAGGTGCACCCACATAGAAACCCGGTTTTGGAGCTCCTCAAACAAGTTGAAACTAATGCATTGGGGCTTGATGAATAAGCCAATCTGGCTGTGAAAATAAGGCCCTCCTTCAAAATATCTTTTGCGATCAACCATGCAATTGAAAATGACCATAAAATAGCTATTAGCCAACAACATCACTTCCATTTCGCCCTCTGGATTCTAGTTTCATTGAGCCCATGTCTCTCAAAAAGGAAGTGAGACATGCATTCCCATGAATTTTCGTATCAAGGAATGATTTGTAAAACACTCCACATCATTAGCGATTGATTCTGGTTGAATCACCAAAAAAAGCCTTTCTTTGCTCCTCTCCAAGCATCCATTAATTTTTGGAATGTGGGGGCCCCCAGATGGAGTCATCCCATCAATCTCTATAGCCTTGGACAAAAAAAAACTCTCAACCCCCTACCTCAATGAAGAAGGATATTTAACTTGCAAAGATGCATAGAAATCCATTTTGGAATGAAAACAATGGCTTCACTAGAAGCCAAAACCAAGAATCGGTAGCAAGAAGGAAACTTGAAGCTACCACAAAACCCTTTAAACAATGTAGACACTGATCAACAAAAAACACAAAGAGAAGCTAAGAAAACAAAATCAGAACCTCAAGCACTGAAAAGACCCCTCCCCACGCACACAATCACACTCCACACATTTTTCAAGATCCCCTGTATGCATGCAACAAAGAGTAGTAACATGTAGGTTGCAGCCTACTAGTCGTAGACCTACCAAAGCTCCACCCACCAAACATTCATCCTTCTTCCTAAAACCCTTCATGTTCAACCCATATAATTTGACGTAAAATAAAATTGTGACGTGATATTTTTGAATATGTAGAGAATGATATTTAGATTAATCATATATATATATTAAAATAATTTTTGGTTAAAAAATAGTAATATATTCCATTTCAAGTTTATGTGATTTATGCTTAAAAATTAATTAATAGATAGAAAAAAGGGTTTAGATTTTTTAAAATATATATATATTTAAAAGATTAATCATTCTAATCTATAATGGGTTTTAATTTCATTAAAAATATTGAAAATAAAGATATCAACCATAAGTTAGTTTTAGTAAGATGCTACAATGACATTGTACTTGTATGTACAAGACTTAGGGTCAAATTTTCAAGCCTATAACGAATGTAAAATTGCTTAATTACTTTTTGAGTTGAAATGCAATGGATGTTTGATAAAAATAGATATTGATTATGTTCATACCAAATATATGCTTAAATAAATAAATACCCATTCATAACAGATACTTGTTTCTAGTAAACCATTAGATGATAAAATTTAAAATAGTAGAGTATGAGAAAATTATTATACTAATATATTTTTATAGAAAACTTATAATAACTATATATACAAATATTTATATTCTATTGTCTCTTGTAGATTTCCTTCAAACATTATTCTATTAATTTTTACAAGTTTTCTTCAAGCACCATTGGTAGAATGAATATTAGGATTGGTTTTAAAAGGGATTCAATCATGTAAAACACCAATACATTGAAGCATAAGCACCATTTTCAAAAGGGGTCTTCATGAAAAATTTAAGAATATTTAAGCACAAGTACCATTTTCAAAAGTTTTGATTATAGGGAAAAATAGGTTTTGAATGGACCCAAAACCATTTACAACATGTTTTGAAAATTTATCTTCAAGTACCATTTTCAAAAGTTATCTTCAATCACAATCACCATTTTTTATAGGATTTAAGGCACCATTTTAAAATGGGTTTTTAATTACAATTTTGAAAAGGGATATTAAATAAATAATATATCTATTTGTATTTTAGAGAGTTCAATGATTGGATCCATTTTAGAGATTTCTTGACCATTCAATTATTGAATTTTATCAAGATTATTTGATAGATATGAGATCAAATATATGCAATAAAAAAGAATGAAGATATTGACACCTAAAGAAATGGAAGCACATTGGGAGGATGCAAAATATCAAATTTATAGGAGACCGAGAAGATTCAACAAATGAAGAATTTGAAGCATCGAATTTGGTGGTGATTGTAGAAGATTTAAACATTAAAGAGGATAATTTTTAAAATGAAGGAAAAGTGGATACTCTAGGATTTGACTTTGGGGTTTAGGAACCTTTCCTTATTTCATTTAGTTATGGTTTGCAGTAGCAGGGGTTTGATGAATTTGGACAAGGTATAAGATTGAATTGCAACCTAAAATGTGAGTCAACTTTCCCTTGACCAAATATGGAATAAAATTGGAAATGAAATGACTAGGATAATGATGCAATTAAATATTATGATGCAAAATCAATATAGATTTGAGAATTCACAAGAAAATTCAGACTACAAAATTGAACTAAGTAGAGTATTGTGCACTTGGCATATGAATTTGAAGTTGAAAATTAAGGACCTAGTCACCCTAGGTGACTATGTCCCAATAGCTTGGGATTTTGGATTTGCTTTCAAAGTCCTCTAATGCCATATCTGAGTCTTCTATTTCCACTTATCACATTGGCAAATCACTATTGGATATTATTGTAACTGAGTTTATGTTTGTTGTCAAGGTGTAGGGTTTGATTGCACAATGAATAATTGACCTTCAAGCTTCTCCCAATCTTCTTCATATCTAAAACCTACACATTCAAAGAGAGAAGAAAAGTTGTGCCATTTAGGGGCTTTCCTTAGTCAAACCCCGTGTTAGTGTTTCCACTTCCACAAGTGCAATGGAAATGATAAGGATAAAGCTAAATGATAAAAGAATGAGAACCAACAATGGATTGTAACTCACCACCCAAAAATGGCTTCCTTGAAGGACTAAAGTCATACGAGATCTCCTCAAGGCTTTATTTTTGTTGGCTTGATTTGCTTAAAGACCTATAAGGGTTAGATCTCACATACACTCTGACATGATGCTTTGATCTTGAATTGTTGCAATAAATCTTCAAATGACTGCTCTTGACTTGCTTAATAATTCTCTTGAAAATGCTTGATCATAAATTGCTCAATAATTTCTTGTTAGTTTTCAAATAGTGAAATGACTAGGTATTTATATGTGTAATTATTCTAATTTCCCAAAAAAATAAATCTTGACAATTGACTTTGGACAATTGAAATTCAAATAATAAAATGCCACCTCTAACAAATTCAATTTTGGAGGAAAAAATAGGGGTCTTAGTCACCCTAGGCAACTAGGTCCCAGTCTTGTTTTGTGGGACTTAAGGTTTCATGGGAAAAATATTAAATAAATGCTTTAATATTCCACTTACATAATTTGTCAGAAAATGATAAAATATGTCATGAAATGCATAATTTAGGAAGTTAGTTGTACAATTAGATCCATGCACTTAGAGGCAGAAAAATATGGTGTGAAATTGTCATGGGTGACAATTTATGATGCTACAATATTGAAAAGGTGAACATGAAAGCTTGATAAACATACAAGATATGAATATGGGTGAGTGCACCAAGTTGGGGGATAAAAAGGGTCAAACAAGCCATTTTGAGCTAAATGTGTATGTGTTTTATAAAATTTCATATAATTGCATACATTAATAATGTACATGTGTTATGGAATACATATTTTATGCAACACTACACATTATTCTATTTTTAAAGGAAAAATTGCATATATTGCAAACATACTAAAGATGTTTAAAAACTAAAAATTGAGTACATTTTGGTAAATAACATAATTTGTAAGCCCCCTCCTTACATATTTTGCAATGCTATATTGAAGATGAGATAAATAATTGGGATTTTCAACTTTTTTTAATCAAATTTTCTTTACATTTTTATAAAATTTGATTTTTTAAATACATTTCTTATTCTTTATTTTTAATTATAGTTTTTAAAAACCTAATCTTAAGTCTAATGCAAAAGAGGAATATCCTAAAGAAAACCCCTACCACCCATATCTCCTCTAACACATCCCACAAACCCTCCACAAATCAAAGATCTATATGAGAAACTAGAGAAATACAAAGCTATAATTATATAATTATTCGAAACATTGAGGGCATTGATATAAAACCCCCACCATTTATCAATTACAACTACATTGGAAGAAATGATGAAGTAACTTGACCTAGCGAAACCTCAAATTCATCAATGGAAAACTTAAATAGAGTTGTGGTGACAACTAGCCTCGAATGGAAGCAAATTCAATAGCAACTACAGGATCCCTTAAATTAATAGAAAATATCAATGACAAATAGCTAAATGGAATGATTGTAGCCAGTTCACTATTATGGACATCAAAAAAAATTCACTAGTACACTTGAACAATAGAGTTCAACTTCCCAAAAAAGAACATGAATAACTCAATCAACAATTGCAACCAAAACAGTATTTTGGAATTCAATCAATGTTCACTAGTTGCTCAAGCTACAAAACTCGACTTCAATTCCCAACGACGATCAGGAGTAACTCAAACAAAAACCGATTCTTCATCCTTGAGCTAGGACATGCATTTTTCATTGGATTACATTACACATGTTACAAACAATCAATTCCACATGTTGCCAATGACAATCAACAGCAAGCAACCAAGTTACCCAATGAGGAACAAAAATGAATCATTTCAAACTTTACAGTCTCTACACAAAGGCATGATGGGAAAACAAATTCCATTCGTTTGGAACCATTTCAATTTCTACACCAAGGAAACTCAACAAAACTGGTTGTCCCTCTTTTCCATTGACGGTCCCTTCCAGATAGTCATTTCCCCTGTTCCAACCGTCCACCCAACTCCCTTCCTCAACTACTTGATCTATTCTGGAACCAACAAACAAACTCCATTCCTCAATTGCTCAATCTGTTTTATCACAAGCTAACAAGACATTAACAAAAAAAACTCAAAGATGGGGAAAATTTCAAAAAAAATCCCCTGCATTAGGCTCCCCCACTACCAAGGAATCATGAGCTCCTAGTCATGAGGTCATCCATGAAATAACCCAGGTTGGAGATAGCAGATGCAGAAAACCATGAAGCATCCTCCTTTGGACAATCTTTCCATTTTATCAAATATTAAAAATAATCCCTGCCTTGAGTCTTCCATACCAACTGTGTGTCCAGGATGCATTCGATTTCCAGTGGAGTTGGTGTGGTACCCTGTTGCTCCTCCATAGTTCTAAGTTCCATCTCTACGTCAGCATCTTCAGGATCTTGATAAGGAAATAAGTCTACTACATTGAAGATGGGTGAAATGCCCATTCCAGAAGGAAGGTTGATTTCATAAGCATTTTCTGAATTTTTTTGAAGGATATTACAAGGCCCAACCTTTTTTCATTTTCATTTTGTTATAGGTACTAATAGGAAATATTTCCCTTTGAAGATGATCCATTACAAGATCCCCTTCTTGAAAGTGCACCTCTCTCTGTTTCCGATCAGCATAACATTTTTATTTTTGATTGCTTCCTTCAATGTGTCTTTTAACCTTCTCATGAAGTTCATGGATGGACTTAGCAAATTCTTCACCATTTGCACTCCGTTTCTCCATATAACCTAGATTTCAAAGTTCAAACACACCCCGAGAATGCATGCCATAGACAATGTAAAATAGGCTAAAACCTGTACTTCGATTTGGAGAATCATTATATGCAAACTCTTCTTGTGCCAATGCCATATCCCAATTGCTAGTTGTGTTTCCAACAAGGCATCATAACATATCACCAAGACTCTGATTGATAACCTCGGTTTGGACATCCATCTAGGGGTGATAGGCTGAACTAAAATTGAGGTGTGTGCCCAACTTTTTCTAAAGAGTTCACCAAAAATTCCCAATAAAATTGGTGTCATGATCAGATATGATACTTCTTGGGATGTCATGCAATTGTACCACTTCCTTAAAAAACAAGGTAGCAATATTAGAAGCATCACTAGTTCTCTTACATGGAATAAAATAAACCATTTTAGAGAACTTATCAACAACTACAAAAATAGAATCATTTCCCCTTTGGGTACGAGGAAAACCCAAAACAAAATCCATACTTACAGAGTCCCATGGTCTAGATGGAATTGGTAATGGCTGATACAAATCAACATTCTGACTCTTCCCTTTTTCCAACTGAAAAAATATGCACCTCTCCACATACTTCTTAACATCTTCCCACATATTTGGCCAATAATAATGGGTGCTCAACTACAAATAAGTTGTCTTGCCCAAAGTGTCCTACTAGGTTGCCACAATGTTTCTCCTTCAATAAATTGTCCCTCATTGATCCTCTAGGGATGCATAATTTGTTCCCTTTGAACAAAAAAACCTTCCTATAGCATAAAGTCCATCCATGACTCTCTATCTTTGTTGATAGGACTGCTACAAGCTTCAAGTGCTTCCTTGAAATCTACATCATCAACATACAACTCCTTCAAACTATCAAAGACGACACTGTTAGCCTGAATTCGATGAAACAATAAGATTCTCCTACTTAGTGCATCAACAACCTTATTTATTTGTCCAATCTTAAATGTTTCAACACAAAGTTAAAACTTTGAAGATACTCTACTCATTTAGCATGCCTTTGTTTCAACTTATGTTGGCTATTTATAAATTGCAATGCATGATTATCCATATAGACAATGAACTCCTTAGGAAGAAAATAATGCCTCCACTTCTTCAATGACTAAACTAATGCATAAAACTCAAGATCATAGCCTGAATATTTCTTTTTAGCATCATTTAACTTTTCACTAAAGTAAGCCACATGTTTTCCTTCTTGACTAAGAACAACCCCTATTTCCAATCCACTAGCATCACATTCAACTTGAAATATTTATTGAAATCAAGTAAAGTAAGAATAGGTTGTTCACTCACCTTTTGTTTGAGAAATTGGAAACTTCTTTCAGCCTCTTGTGTCCATCCCAATTGCTTTTTGTTCCCCTTAATTGTCTCAAGAATTGGAGCAACTACATGATTGAAACTCTTAATAAACTTCCTATAAAAACTAGCAAGGCCATGAAAACTCCGTACCTCCATTGCACTCTTAGGTGTTGTCCAATCAATGATGGCTTGAATCTTCTCCTTATCCATCTCCAATCCATATTTGGACACCACAAAGCCCAAATAAACTAGTTCAGGCTACACAAATACACACTCCTTAAGGTTAATCTACAACTTATCTTCATGTAACCTTGTCATAACCATTCTCAAATGCTCCAAGTTCTCCTCTTTTGACCTGCTAAACACCAAAATGTCATCAAGATACACAATAACAAAATTCCCAAGAAACGGTTTCAAGACCTCATTCATAAGCCTCATAAAAGTACTAGGGGCATTAGAAAGCCCAAAAGGTATATCAACCAACCATTCATAAAGTCCATCATTAGTTTTAAATGCTATTTTTCATTCATCCTCAAGTATGATTCTAATCTGATGGTAACCACTTTTTAGATCTATCTTAGAAAAATACATTGATCCACTCAAACAATCCATTAATTTTTCAATTCTAGTAATAGCAAATCTATATCTAATAGTAATTTTATTGATGGCTCTAGAATCAGTGCACATTCTCCATTAACTTCCTTTTCTTGGAACTAGAACTATAAGAATAGCACAAGGGCTAAGACTCTCTCTTATCAAACCCTTCTTGAGTAATTCCTCAACTTACTTTCGAATCTCCTCATTCTCTTTAGGAGTCAACCTATAAGCAACCTTGTTTGGAAGGCTGGCCCCTAGAATCAAATTCATATGATGATTAATGCTCCTCATGGGTGGCAACTCATCAGGCAGATCCACTGCTACAATATCCATATGTTCATTCAAAATACCTTGCACTTCATTAGGAAAATCATCTAATCTTGTTGAGGTAAACACAATAGAAAATTTAGAAACCAAAGCAACTCTTACTTCTTCCTTCTTCATCTCATATAAAAACTCTTTTCCACTTACCAACATTACCTTGCTGTTGCTTCCACTACTGTTGTCCTCTTCTCATTCTTGCATAGGCAAGAGGGTATGCTTGACCCCATTCTTCTCAATAGTGTAGGTATTCTATCTCCCATTATGCACCGTGATCCTATCAAACTTCCAAGGTTTGCTAAGTAGCATATGACACACATCCATGACCATGATATCATAAACAATATTATCCTTACAACTACCAATTGGGAATTCAACCATTGCCTATTCATTAACTAGCAATTGATATCCTTTTTGCAACCAAGAAACTATATACAGTGTGGGATGTTTGGTTCTTTCAAGGCCCAATTTCTCTACCGTTTTAGTAGACACTATGTCATCTGTACTTCCACTATCGATAATCAACTTACAATATTTACCTTTTTCCTTACATTTTTTTTTTTAACAAGGCTCTCCTTTATAGTGGTTCTTGATTCTCCTTGGGTGGCTTCAACAACACCCTTTTGAGTAGCAGTGATTCTCTTGATTCAAGCTCTTCTTGGTGATGTGCCATTGATCCACCACTCTCTAGATCTGCATGTATAATTTGATTACTTCTTTAGTTTCTTGTATAGCCTCCTTTTGAAGATTCTAGGCACTCCCAACTCTTGTGACCAACATATTGATTGCATTTGAAACACTTCCCAGTAAAGCCTCTTCCTCTTCCTTGGAAACCTCCTCTTCCAACTGATCTACCTCCTTTGTTTTGGTATCCACCTCTTTCTTGGTTTGCCATCCCACTTGAACTTCCAACCCCTTCTTCTTCTTGTTATTGTTGTCCTCTTCCAATTTGTTGTCCCTTTCCACAATAACCTCTTCCTTGATTTATTCCTTGCTGATTTTTTCTTTTTTGAAGCTTTTATTCAGCCTTGATGGCAAGCTAATATGCCTCTTCAAGAGTCCTAGGTGATACTAGACTCAACTCATCTTGCAAACTATACTTCAAACCATTCAAGTATCTTGCTACCTTCTCAAGATCTTCCTCACTATGGACTGATCGAATCACCAACTTGTAAAACTCCTCTGTGTATTCTTTGACCGACATGTCTTTTTTCTTGAGATTTTGCAATCTTTTAAAGAGATTTGTTTGATAATATCCTAGAAGGAACTTGGCCTTCAACTTAGCAATCTTTTAAAGAGATTTGTTTGATAATATCCTAGATACCCTCATCATGGCTTCATCGACCTCTACCACGGTTGCCTTCTCGTCCTCTCAACACCCTTGGTGGCATTCATCCCACTCCTCAACAGCCCCAAGTCTTCTGCTCTGACACCAAATTGGTGACAGCCAGCCTTGAATGGAAGCAAATTCAATAGCAACTACAAGATCCCTTCAATTAATAAAAATATCAATGACAAATAGCAAAATGGAACAATTGCAACCAGTTCACTATTATGGACATCAAACAAAATTCACTAGTACACAAACAACAGAGTTTGACTTCCCAATAAAGAACATGAATAACTCAATCAACAATTACAACCAGAACAGTATTTTGGAATTCAATCAATGTTCACTAGTTGCTCAAGCTACATAACTCGACTTCAATTCCCAACAATGATCAGGAGTAACTCAGACAAAAATTGATTCTTCACCCTTGAGCCAGGGCGTGCATTTTTCATTGGATTACATTACACAGGTTACAAACAATCGATTCCACATGTTGCCAGTGACAGTCAACAGCAAGCAACCAAGTTACCCAATGAGGGACAACAATGAATCGTTTCAAACTTTGCAGTCTCTACACAAAGGCACAATGGGAAAACAACAATCCATTCGTTTCTAAACTAGTCGTCCCTCTTTTCCATCGACAGTCCCTTCCAGATAGTCGTTTCCCCTATTCCAACCATCTACCCAACTCCCTTCCTCAATTGCTCAATCTATTCTGGAACCAACAAACGAAATCCCTTCCTCAACTGCTCGGTCTGTTTTATCACAAACTAAAAAGGCATTAACAAAGAAAACCCTGCATCAAGTTGTGTCTCCAATTTTATGCAAAAAGAAACGAAGTCAAAAGAAAAGAGATAACAAAAATTCAAGTTTATACTCTTTTTATATACCCAAAAAGTAATACACTTGTTACACATAATTTAAAAAGAGATTATATTTCCATTAGTGCAATAATAGTGACATAAAATATATTTGTTGGGATAGATGGTGCAACCTCCTTGTAACAATCATGAATTTTCTCTATATTTCTTAAGAAAGTTTTATTGAGAATTTTTTATTAATGAAATTCATAATTATTTTGATGTGAGGAAGTTTTATGGTAGAGGGAAAGGTTTTTCGCAAGATAGAATGGGATCTCATTTAGCACCAAGCCATTCACAAAAAGTTCCAGCCCAAAAGTCTATTCATGTGATAGTACCATTAGTCATCAAGGAGACTATGGAGGTGCAAAACCTTGATGCCATTGCTACTTGCATATCACCTTCATACATGACACACAAATGTATCAATCTAATGGTTTTGAGGATTCTTACACAATAAAATTATCTAGTTCTAGTTTTGTTTCCTCCCGCTTATTGTATAGTTGCACTATCATATCTATTTTGGAGGAGGCTATAATCCACAAGGCTTGTCACCTCTAGTGAGTAAAATCATTACCATTCTACATGTATTGTAATTTTAAGGAGTGATTTGACTATACAACATGAAAAATTGGATAATATGGTCATAATTGATGAGTTTTTATGTGATTTATTTAGTGATCATGTAGAGGTATTTTTATATTAATTTATAATATATATTTTATGTTTTATATTTAAGATTTTACATGAAAAATGATTATTAGTTCTATAATTGAATTAAAAATGTGCATCTATTATATTTTTCAAGGCCTAATCTCATATGGTGGTACATCATCAACCATTACACTACAAATTTTTGTCTTCTCATTTGTTTCAAAAGTAAATTTCTAATATATCACAATAATAAGTAACTCTAATTTATATTAACAATACTACATTGAATTTTAAAAATGTAATTTTTTGTTGAATGGGTGGGTATTAGACTATCACCCAACATATATCTAGTGGGAACTACAAAGAAAAGTCCTAACACATACTATTATAACCTCTATTTGCATTTGCTACCCTCTACCTATGCATGGCTAAAACTAGGTGAATCGAACCTTTGACCATCATCCATGTTTTCCAATGGCTTGACCATTTGATCTATCCTTGCCAGATTATTAGAGTTATATTAATATTCAAGTAAAAATATATAACTAATTCTTAAAAGTATATATTTAAATATTGAATAGTTTAATGATTAAATTAGTCAATGATATTTTATTTTATTGATTTGAATAGACATTTAAAAATAGTTATTTAGTCAATTTGAAATTTGCTTAGTCAACAATATTTTTAGATATAAGTCACATCATTACAACTTGCAAGAGTCTAATAAATAGACCGCTTCTCTTTGACTAACCAAATAAAATTAAAATTACAACTTATTAATAAATATAGTTGACTTTTCTTTATTTTATTAGAAATAAAATTGAAATTTTAACTTACCTACTATTTAAACTCTTCACGTTGAAGCTATTTTCCTTTATAAATTTTACCAAGAAATTACCTAAATTTGTTATATTCTAATTTTTCTATGTTGACCAATACCCATTTTAGGATTTTGTGGTATGGTCCAAAGTGTGTTTCAAATGAAATTTTATACCTCACAATTTAATCCAAAA
>VDFB02153448.1:0-39332 GCA_007258455.2 Sequoia sempervirens | reverse complement strand
AACTAGCATTTAACTAAAGGAATAAATAACGCGAGTGCGTTATTTGTTTCTAGAAATGTTCCATGGAGAAGGAAAAAGTGAAAACTAATAAATAACGCGAGCGCGTTATATTTTTCTTTGGGAATTCCCAAACCTTAGCTTTGGTATTTGCTTTGGAATACCAACCTAAAGGTTTAGAGGGCATTCTCAACGACCAGAGACGTGTTTTTTGCAAATTCTATAATTTTTCACATAATTGGGTTCGTGCTCATTGTCAGGATTGCATTTGGTTCAAGATCGACAAAATCAAACACATGGGTAATGTTAAGTTCTCTCTTAGCTTTCCAACGATATAATTTTTTTCACTTTCTGACAATGTTAGGGCTTTCATCCATAATTTCTTTTGTTTGTATGTCTGTTTTTTATCAAAAAATAGTGTTTGGTTTTTTTTTCGTTATAAATTAAACATTCATCGAAATTTCAAATAAATTATATTTTTAGAAACTAGACTCCATTCTACAAATTTTAAAAAGTAAATTTTTTAAAAAAATCTATTACTTTCCAAAATTTGTAGGGGGAGCACGGCCAAAATTCTACTTTTTACGATGTGCCCACTTAGAAAATTAGTAAAAAATAAAATATTCATTAAAAAATTATCAAAAAAATTGTGCATCAACTAGATGTTTTTAGCTAACTTCTGACCATAGCGATTTTAAAAATACTAAAAAGAAGTTAACCGTACTCAGGTCGTACAAGAGTTGCTATGTTATGTTTTTCTGACAAAAAGAACACCAATTTGTGTACATCCATCTGTTGAACCCCTTAATCTCAACCATTTTAAAAATAAATTAGTAGTTTAGAAAGTAGGCTCAAAGCATTTCGATCTTTGTTTTTGTTCCATCTCAAAATTTTGAGTGTAACTATCCTCAATTTCATGTCCACGGTCAGCATTTCCTGATTTCATAAAAAAAGTGGCCACTTAAGCCCCCTTTCTGAGAACCATCTTGGTGCACTTACCTGTATATATATCCATATTTATCATACATCAATAAAACATGTATATATAATTGATATACAAAGGAATACAATCAAGATAGAAATCACATTGTTATATTAATATTTTGATTGTGTATATATATATGCCTCTATGTACATGTATACGTATACATGTATCAATACATTTGTATGAGAATGTCCATTTTCCACCATACGTGTATATTGATACATATATACATATGGATATATGCATATACTATATATATACACACACATTCGATTCTCACACCAAAACATACATGATTACTATGGTATTGATAAGAGCCTACGAGTGATATATCTATACGTATAAATATACATGTTAGATCCACCAGATAGTTCCATACACATAAGCAACCTACACATGAGTGTGCATAGATACATCAACCTATGTACCCTCATGTATGCATTCCTTCGTGCATATGGTCTATCATCGACATGCATGTGTGTGCATATACATATTCCTCGTATGTTCCACATATCAATACAAGCATAGTAACAAAGAACTCTGATGAAGAGCAGGGGTTCACTTCAACATAATAGAGGCATTTCACAAAAATGGGTTGATATTTCAACATACTAAACTTTTTTCAACTTGGCATGACCTTGACAAGATTACACACCTCAAATGGGCACAATGGACTAAAAAAGGCTTAATCAACACATGAAAGACTTTACACAGGATGTACATGACCTAACAAACTCCATCAAGTCATTCAAGAGATCAAAAGTTACAAACTTGGTTGATCATACGAACGTTCACAATCCCTTCTCATATGCAACATGGCTATGAGTGCTACAAATGCACCCAAGAGTGGTTTTAAGACCCAAACCTAGTACTAGATCCCCAACACACCTTGATCATCCCAAATATGATAGGATTAAACCAACAAAATGGTTTCCCAAACCTAATGTCTTCAAACAATGGTGGTTCTACACAAGAGGCAAACCTTCCTATTGGCTTTCAAGAAATAAACAATCCTTTGTAACTTTTGAAGAAGACTTGATATTCTGACTGTAAAAAAATATTTGAGTACCCATTTGGCTTTTTTAAAACATATCAAAAATTTGAGTAGGGTTGTTTTGTAAAGTGTCTTCCAAAAATGGATTGCTCAGCGGTTCTTAAGGCGTAATTAGGCTTGTATGCAATGGGGTTTTTTGGCTCTATACACTCCTGATCACAAACACCTATTCCAAAGGCTTGGGAACATCACATAAGGTATGTACATGCATACGAAAATTTTTCCCACTCTTCTCCAAGGGTATTTCATCAAACCCTCACTCCTATTGGCTTCAAATGCATTAAAACATGGTAAAAATCAGTCTAGGACATCACCGTATCACGTGCAAGCCTTCACCAAATCTTTTGAAACCTTGGGAAAACATCAAACAGATGTATAAAATCCCTTTTTACAACTTAGAAGATTTATCAATGGTGCAATAATAAGAAACTCAATTTTTCCTCCTATCAAGCCCTCAAAACAAGGGTTTCAAATTGTTTTTGGTAAATTTGCTCTAGAATGCTCAAAACCCAATGAAAATCAATGAGACCAAAAGAAAATCAAACTAGATTCAATAACCTAACATATATAATTGATTTCAGACCTTTATATGTCTGTACAAGCATGTGGTATTGAGAGGAACAATAAGAAACACAATAAAAATGCAAAAAAATGAATTGTTTGTTGCTCCAAACTTCCTCAAAACCTCTCAACAACCTTTACAACGATGGATTCAGGATTTTTATGCCTTTTCAAACTTGTTCCAATTTCCAACAACTAATTAATCAACTTCTACATGATCTTGACTCTTCATTTTCCCATTCTTGCATTTTTTGCAATTTTTTAACATGACAACTTTCTGACAATTTGACAATTTTTACAATGTTTGATAAATGATTCCAAAATGACCTTCTAAGAACCAAAATAGACTCATAAAAGTTCAAAATGGTTTAAATGACCTTATTACAACATAAAAACACCAAAACTAAACCAAATTTAGCAAGATTGCCTCATGAAGACATGCAATCACTAGGCGTTCCTACACCAAACTCACAAGCTCAAACATATAAACATCACCCAATAATGCATTCAAAAGTAAACAAAACTCTTACTAATGCAGGCACATTAACTAAGGATGACTTACCAACTTCCCACTTAATAACCTAAGTCAATTATTCTACTGTGGTGTGTGTAAGCTTAGATAGGTTACATTACTGGTTCCCTGACCAAGACCTTCTTCTGAATGATACTTCCCCTCCGCTTGGAGGAATTGAACATATACCTGCAACCACTAACACATGCACATGACAATCAGCTATTCACAAAATATACAATATACATAATACATCACCAAAGTTAGAATATCAATTCAATGTTCATCCAATCACATAAATGCATTCTTTTATATGATATTATATGAGATAACATTCATTCATAAAGCAGTGATAACAAAGTGCAAGTGCAATTTATTCATCTATCAAATTCACATTACATTCACATTTTACCCTGCATAGTAATAGTAAATAGTAATTACACAATTAGGGTGTAACATTCCCAATTTTAGAATCAGAAAGACCACTCAGGATAGCATTCTATGCTTTGTCATTATTCTCATAGTCCTTAACCTCAACATCACTTGCCAGACCATTATCGGGCACAATATATCTAGTTTCAATTGACTTTTAGATGCCAAACCCTAGAGAGACAAGAAAGGCTTCCATCTTGGCTTTCCAATAAACATAATTCATTCTATCAAACATAAGAGCTTTGACACCCTTCCTATGCGCCATATGGATCTACCTCAAGCGGTTAAGTTTCTTCCAAGGAACCACAACTCTGATACCAATTGTTAGACACACATGACAACTAAGAGGGGGGGGAGTGAATTAGTTGTACACTAAAATCATCAAACCCTCATCAATCCTTAAACCCTTATTAACTTTTAGATCCTTATTAAGCATCAATAGAAAGTAAACATATGAAACATCAACACAACAACACCATACATAAGAGAACACTAAATTTATGCGGAAAACCCTAATCAGGGAAAAAACATAGTGAGGATTAGCTCACATATATATGAATAGAAACATTGAATACAATATGATCACTACCCAAAAGAGAAGAATGACTCGCTGCTTAAAGGACTCACTATTTGGAAGAAAGAAGAACAGAAGAAGACTGCTACAAAGAGATTCACTATTCTAAAGCAATAGGAAAAATCCACCACTGCTACTTTGCACCATACACAACCTTCGACTCATTGCCTCTAGTAACTTCAAACACACTGAAAATGTAGACACCTTCTATTCACTACATCTAGTAGCATTAGACTTTTAAGCTTGCACTCAAATCATCACACTCAATCACATTTGCATCTTTTTGCACTGCAAAACACCCACACATCTCTAATAATAACCTTGCTTATATATCTTCCACAACTTCAAACAACCTTGTTTAGGTCGGCCTTAATGAAATGTATGCACCTAAAATATGCAACCAACAAATAGGTTGACACCAAACACTTCCATGGTGGAAAAAAGTGAAGGCATACTACACCAAGGCTTAACTAGGACCCAAATCTACATCGACACACATCATATTTCCACAATGCATGAAGCACATTCACAAGTAACACTAACATGCCAGGTCAACCAAACCTGTATTAACGGTACCAAACAACCAATTCACTATTCACTAGGTCATATGGACCACGAAGCAACATCACACATCCTAGAATATTCCAACATCATCAGAATATTTTGCAACACTGTTGCAACTACCTGAAATTGAGAACACCTAACATCCTGTGCAACTAGCTTGACTGCCACAGACATACAATTCACTAACCAACCTTGTGGAACAACTGAACACTAGAAACTTAAAGGGAAGGTAGATACAAACAATATTAGCATGTTCTCAAATTTGCAAGACAAGAAATCTCAATGTGGATAGATGCAAAGTAATTACATTTTTCCTAGACAACCATCTTCATAGGCAACACACTATCAAACACAACTTCCATTGTTGCATGATCCAAAACTTGAAACTTTGGATATAACACCTTTGATCATCACATCCAAATTGCACAAGCATATCTTCAACCATGAAGAAATATATAGCACAACATTGAATACACCTTTGTCACACTACACACTTTTTTATTCAAATTTTCTGAAAAGTACTTGGAAACCAAGTGAACCAGCCGCATCAACAACAACACAAACACATGTTCAACATATCTATAGCATCTGCAACACCTCCTCAATACCACAAACAGTTCTCAACATGACCACACTAGAGGTTGACATCAAATCACAACACTAATGTCAACATAGTGCAATAATCTCCCTGACCATACTGGAGGTTGACATCAATGACAACACTAATGACAACACCAACAAATCTCCAACAGGCATGACATCCAACCATGAACTTCTTCAACTCTTCTCTTCTTTGATAAACCATGGCATCCAACTAATGTTAGCCCAACTGAATATAACAGGGACTAACAAAATATTACTCAGGGGCCAATAATCTCCATCAATGACGACTGTTAGTGTTGACATCAATGACAACAACACAACCATTAGTGTTGACATCAATAACAACTGCCAACAACATCAACAATTGATTTTTGTGCACTCATCTTTACTTCCAATTAACAAATCAAAACAAAAAAAGATTTATCATTTTCAAATATAGAAATTCAATTTGTAAAAGCTAGCAATAACTTTTTTACACAAATAACTTTTTTTTTTTGATAATGGGGAAACATTTTTGACTAAAGGTATGAACTAGGTAAATAAAATTTGCAAAAATACATTAGAGAAGCCCATACAATGAAGTGGAAAAATAAGAAACAATTAGCACAAAAGATGAAATACAACAACAAACCAGAGAGCACATCCAATGCCACCAAACAACACAACACACTAAAAACATTAGTGAAATAAGACAATAGCTCAAGTACAAAGAAGACTAACTCATTTAATGTGGAACAAAGTCAAAATGCTTTGGTTACTTCAGGGTTCAAACAACACCCCTTTCCATAACCTCATTGTTACATAAATCCTTCTTGGTGATAAAAGCCAAGCACAAATTAGAAGTGGGGCAATGTGCAAGAGGCCCCAAAATCTTCTTCACCCATCAAACTTCTCAAACTAGGGCAACTCATGTTCAACTCATTACAAACCTCCATCCATCCATTCACTTTGGAATAAGGTTGGCCCCTCAAAGATAAATGACTGACACCTTCAAAAAGATTTGAAACAGCTCCTTGACACCATGTTTTCTAGTCTCCACAATCTAACTGGAGTTGAGAAGGCATTGCTTGAACCTTCTCCCTCCACATATCTTGTATTCTTCGATTATCAATACAACTCTTAACAACCTTATTTTGTTGTATTTTGAGCACATCATCAAAAAGACTTCATAAACAACTGTTCTATGTATGTTCTAAATTTAGAGGATAAGATGATTGAAGAAGTTTCTTGTCAAGATCCATATTGACACATGCTTTGTCAAACAAAAGGCACTCTCTTGTACTGGTTTATCATTTCCAAATATAATTTTTTTATTCATCAAAAGCAATTTTTTTACGGAAGCATTAACATTTTTTTGTCATTTAATTTTTCACAAGATCTACAGACCCAAATCAACATATATCGAATACAAACATAGAAAGTTGAAAATATGATTACAATTTTTTTTTTTTTATCATTAGCGTGAGCCTCTAAGGCCCTCACATACTAATTATTTTTTTTTTTTTCTGCTGAAGCGCAACCCACTATAACAAAGCAGGTTCCTAGCTCATTCCCCAGGAAATTGAACCATTTTATTGCGAGGGCAGCCGCCCTAACATTTTTTTATGCACTTGGATAAGGAGTGTGAGTTGAGGGGATAGGTTTTTGCGGAACTTCATCAACAGATGACGGGGAAGTTACAGTGAAGGATTTAGGAGTTCTTTCATTTTGATGTGCAGCCAAAGGCCAACTTCTTCTTTCAGGTCAACAAGCATATTTCTTGCCAGCATTTTCCTTCCTTGTACTTTTGGAGGAACTACATTGTTTGTATTTGCTTCTGCTTTGTTCTCTGTTGTTTTGGGATCAAGTGATTAACATGGGCATGCTGGGGTCATACTTCTTCAAAAAGGGAGTTTTGGATTAGAATATGGACAGCCATCAAGCTTCAGAATTCGTTGCTGCTGTTTGAGGGAATGTTTTTAAATTTGTATCAGCAGAATTTGCTGCTGCTGTATTGACCTTGCTGGTGTTTTATGACGTGGCTTTGTATCAAAAAAAAATTTGCTGGTGTATTGTCTTTGCTGATGTAACTGTTCGTAAATTCTGATTTTGTTAATAAAGTCCTTATTCCAATAAAAAAAAAAAACATTTTTTTATTCAATCCGTGCATATATGCACACCAACAATAATATTAAACAAGGCCATGGGCCCCAAAAAATAATGCAATGCACCAGAAAAGATCTGCCATTGATACCCAAATTGCTGAACTCCATCGACCAGAGTCAATTCAGCGCCGGCCATGAAAAACACGTTTATCTGAACATGAAAGCCAGTCAAATTATCTAAGCCGTCTGTTGAAAGCCTTATTATTTGAGTTTGACCGTGGCCGACGTCGGCTCACTTATATAAGTAAATCTCATTTTTTCCTCAACGCAAGAGGAAAGCATTGGAGTTAGATATAGCGGTACGCTTAAACAACGGGAAGCCCCAAAGAACCCATAACGAGCTGGTTCTTTATATTTAGCGGTTATAGTAGTTGGCATGGCACATGTACAGAGCAGCAGCAAAATTTTGATTGCAGGCGGTGGCATTGCTGGCTTAGCCACTGCACTTACTCTTCATAGGTACATTTCTACTCCAATATGAACTTTTGTTGAGGATAAAACTGTCTATATTTTTGTTTAGTGTTAAATTGTGATTAATCTACTGAACAAATTGTTTAGCTTAATAAGAATCCACAAAAAACTAAATTTTGCTAAATACAGAAATCTGCTACCATAAAAGAAGGTAATTTTGAAATGAAAAACAAATAATCTGTGATAGAATTCTATAAGAAATTCTGAACAACAAACAGATTAACGTTCAGATAACATTTTCAATCTATGTTGAATGGTTTATAAAGCAAACTCATGTTTTTCTTTTGTTTTTACTTTTAATGGTTTACCTATAAGGCACAATCCTGTTTTCTTTTCTTTGCTGTTTTCTATTTTCTATTATAAAATTTGATCTAAAATGTCAAATTCAAAAACAGATGAAATTATATATCTGAAAAATAATTCATACAATGAAATTCAAAACAGGTGAAATTATATATCTAAAAAACAATTCATACAATCAAATCCAAAAACAGGTGAAATTTTATACATCAAAAACAATTATAATTAAAACAAATTTGAATAATCTCTACAAATATCTCCTTAAATAAACCATTCATATTCATGAAATAAATTCTTCTAAATCAGTATGCATAAAATATAAATAAATAATTTAATTCTGATAAAAGTTCAGATAACATATCCACTCATTAATGATGGTGTTGCAGACTAGGATTGAAAAGTATAACCGTGCTGGAACAAGCAAGCTCATTGCGAGTGACAGGTGCCTCTCTCACCATCTGGGACAACGGCTGGAGAGCTCTTGATGCTCTCGGCGTGGGAGATACTCTTCGCCGCAAGCACACCCAATTGCAGAGGTATTTTGATTAAGCAAATTCAAATTAAAAAGCTGGTCTGTTACTGTGTTTAATAATGAAATTCTAAATTTTTTACTCTTGTTTCTGAAAAGAGTTGACACGCTATCCAAAACCAGCGGCCTCACCAAAAGTATCGATCTGCAACAACATGACGTGCGCTGTGTGCTACGTAAAGAGCTTCTCGAAACCCTGGCTCAAGCGCTACCGGCTAATACTATTCGATTCGGTTCAAAGATTTCTGCAATTCACCAAAGGCAAGACAATTCAAGCATTGTAACGCTCGATGATGGAAGCCGAATTTCGCCAAAGGTACCATCTCTTTTTGATGTAGAATTTTTTGCTAGGGTTTTGGTTACTTGAAGAAGAAATTTTAGCAGGGGCTTTGCTAATGTGGCCAAATTTCAGGTTCTTATAGGGTGTGACGGAGTTAATTCGACGGTAGCAAAGTGGCTAGGGTTTGGATCCCCAAATTTGGCAGGATGCTCTACGTTTCTAGGGATAGGGACTTTTCCGCAGGGCCACCAATTTGAGCCGAAGACTGTCCAGATCTGGGGAGATGGATTAAGGGCGGGTTTTGCTCCTTGCAATGAAAGGGACGTTTTCTGGTTCTTGACTCGGAAGAGCCATCCTCGAGGTAAATACTGAAACTAATAGCCTGGTACTCTGGTTCTGGTTCTTAGATTTGAAAGTCGCTGCTTAATTAATTAAAGTGGCTTGGTACTAGATTAAGAATTTGAATTAAAACTACATTAATAATCGACCTCTTAAGTAATAATGGAATAATCAACTCCAATTTTTTTTTTTTTTAAATTCTCGAACTCTACTACCTATACGAAAAGAATAGCAAAATAGCAGCATAAAACACTATAATGAAACAAATTTACCATTCCAATTTCAATCGACAGGGAATACGCGACAGGGAATACGCGACAGGGATTTACCACAGGGATTTACCAGCGACAGGGAATACGCGACAGGGATTTACCACAGGGATTTACCAGCGACAGGGAATACGCAGCGATAGGGTTTACCAGAATACGCGTTTACCAGGCAGCGACAGGGATTTACCAGCGACAGAGATAGGCAGCGACAGGGTCTTACCAGACAGCGGGTACCAGCACTGTTCAGGAAAAGGGGAAAAGGGCACGCAGAAAGTTAAAGCGGGACCAGGGACCCCACAAGCCAGCAAAACAAAGCAGATTTTAGGATCACGGGAAGGCGTGGACAGTGGGATGCGTTTCCAACAGGTCTCCCTGTCGCCTTTCCTTATTTTCTGATTATTTAAAGTTTATTTTGTCTCTTTCTCTGTAAGAAGACAAACTCGCATACCCGCATAAAACCAAAACCACAACATTTCGAATAAATAAATCCACAGCATGTCAAACGCATGAGGGTTAAACAAGGAGTTATGGGTGAGAACCTAGACCTGGCATGTCAGAGGGTCCCTCCAGTAGGGACACAAATCTCAAATACAAACCCAATCTCAATGCAGCTGGGAGTTTTAGAACATCTACTGGGCAATAGAAAATTGGAAAATAAACCCCAGATTCAGATGAGTGATCTTTTTGCTCTTTTGGGTTAAAAAGGTTTAATATCTTCAGGTTATCACATTCCACAGTGGTCAAACGGGTGGTCCACTCTCTACCCTGCTGTTCAAGATGAGGGTTTAGCGAGTGTTTGGGACTCTTGGCTTACAAGATCGCATTTATCAAGCATATTGACTCATGTAAATACGGAAGAAAGGCTGATCTTGGTAAATGCAAAGCAATATAATGGGATTCTAAGACGCAGACAAGCTCAGAGACGTAAACTGAAACAAAATCAAAAGAAAAAATTCACTTGGATTTTACCAAAGGTTCATAACAGTAAGGCAGGTATATATAATGAAACATTTCAGAAAGAAGAGAAAACTAATCAAACTGAGTACGAAGGAAAGGGAAAGCTAATAGGAGACATAGAGAGCCTTGGGTCAGGCATGAGTAAGAGGGAGGAAGTCAGGAACAAAAAGGAAGAGATCATCGCAAGCAAGGTCACTGAAAAAGTGTCTACTGAACTTTATAGCCCTACGTCTTCACCACTTCTATGGTCCTCAGAGTTATATGTGGAAGAGCTCATGAGAATGAAAAATAGACTTGATGTTTTAGAAACAAAGGAGAGGTTGGAGGACAACAGATTTAAAATAGTTACAGAGTCCAAATGCAAGCTGGAAAGGGACAATAAAATACTGCAGGAGCAAATTTTAAATCTACAAGCTAACATGGAGAAGGGACAACAAGAACTGATCACTCTAAGGCAGGAGTTAGATCAACTCAAAACAACTGAAAGCAAGAAGCCAGACGTGGAAGGAGGTGAAAACAAAATGGAATTAGAGTTGATTCAATCAACACTAATAGACCTGGAGAAAAAAGAGAATCAGTTAAGAGACCAAATAGAAGAGGCCAAATCATGGTCACATGTGGTAAGTGGCTCAGCAAGTGAGCAACAAGTAATCATTGAGAAACAAGTCAAGAGGCAACTAAGGGAAGAAAAAGATAAACAAAGCAAGGCTACAAACATTATTATTAAAGGTTTGAAAGATTTTGGTGAAAGGGAAAGAACAAACATCCTAGCAAGGAACTTCCTTAAAGACGAGCTGAAATGGACAGGTTATATTTAGCAAGCAAATAGAATTGGAAAAAAGATAGATGGTGGAAGGGATAGGCATGTAAGAGTCACCTTGAGAAGCTTAGAGGATAAGAATAGAATTCTAAAAAATAGAGGGTTACTTAGAGGCACACATATTTACCTAGACGAAGATTTGACTTTCGAGCAGCAGGAAGCACAAAGGAAAGAATGGGAGAAAGTGAAAATAGCAAGAAATGAAGGAAAGTGGGCATGGTTGAAGAATGGGAAAGCCCAAATTGGTGATCGTTTTTCGAACAAGAAATAGGAATTGGGGGCCCCACAGGAATACTTACGTGTTGTAAGTTGGAATTGTAGAGGATATCCATGGAGAAGAGGACCTGGATTGGGGCCCATAGCAAAGGGTAAAGATATTATCATTCTTACTGAAACACATGAGCATGAAGGCTGCAAAGTCCCAGATTTTGAAGGGTATAAGAAAGTCTCAGTTTGGAACAAAGGGAATGAGTCAGGCAAAGGTTATGGTGGAGTTACAGTGCTAATAGGTGAGAAATGGCAGGGAATTGTTGAATTCGAAAAAGAAGACGCAAATAAACAGTACATATGGCTGCAAATAACAGAAAATGGGGTGACTTTCAGATTGGCTGCTTGTTACTTTGCTCCAAAAAATTCTAAGTTCTATAAGAAGAGAAATTTAGACAACGAAGACCCGTATGCCTCACTAAAAAGAGACATATCTATTTTCAGCGCACTTGGAGATGTTGTCTTAATGGGTGACTTTAATGCAAGGACAACTAATAATCAGTCTCTTCAGCTGAGCAGGGATGAAAAAGGGGAGAACAATCCTTTATGGCTAGAGGAAGGTGGAGATCAATATTGGGAAAGAACATCCCAAGATGACAATGGGGATGTGACCCCGTTTGGGACTGAATTACTTGGGCTTTGTAGTCTATTTGGCATGGTTATTTGTAATGGGATGAGAGATTGGCCAAAGTTGGGGGGTATCACGTGCAAAACGTATAATGTTCAAAGTGTGGTGGACTATGTGATTTGCTCCCAAGGTTTTGTCTCTAGATTGCTAGAGTTTGATATTGAGGACTGCCCTATTGGGATGAAATCTGACCACTTACCTCTTCTGGTTAAACTCCGGATGTCCCCAATCAGCCAACACATTAAACAGGTTCAGCACATGCAAAATAAAACCCTCCCCAAGGGTAAAATCCTCTTGAATAAAGAAAATAGAGAAAGATTTAACGTTGTTCTTAAACAGCATTTCCATGATTTAAAAAACAACGGAGAGGTCAAAGCAACAAAGGATGGGGACATCCACATTCACAGCAATTCGCTGATCCCAATAATTCACAAGGCTTTAAATGCATGCAAAAGGTCCCACCCCAAGATGAGGGCTACAAACACTTTCCCGACAAATCCATGGTATGATGAAGAATGTAAGGCAGCCAAGAGATCACTAAAAAAGAAAGGAATGGACAAAGAGTACAAGAAAAAATATGAAAAATTGGTGCAGTCAAAAAAATATGATTATGTAAATGAAAGAAGGAAGGAGCTAATCTCGCTTGGAAAACAGAACCCTAAAGGTTTTTGGAGAGAATTGCAGCAAAAGAAAAAGAGGACTGAAAACAGTATTACAGATGGCCAATGGCTAGAGTATGCTAGGCTTCTTTACGAGCGGGTTCATGAGAAAGACCATCCACCTGTTATTAACACATCAATGGAACTATTCACTGTGGATGATATCAAACAAGGAATAAAGAATTTAGCAAGTGGTAAAGCACAGGACATAGATGGGTTGCAGGCTGAATTCTTAAAATGGGGGATCGAGACTCTTGCTCCTTACATAAAAAGAATTTTCAATAATGTCAATCAAGAGGGATTTCCTATGGAGTGGACCACTAGTGTGGTCATTCCTCTATTCAAAAGTGGTGATATCAACAATCCATCTAACTACCGTACGATTATGGTCAATCCTATCTTTGGCAAGCTCTTTGGGAGCATGATTGAGCGTAGGATCAGCAGTTGGGCAGAAAATGAGGGCAAAAGAGCAAAGGGACAGGCAGGCTTTAGGTCAAGACACTCTACCATTGATCACTGCATCACCCTTAGGCATTTGGTTGAGAAAGTTTGGAACACTCAGGGCGAGGAAGCTTATTGCTGTTTTGTTGATTTCAAGAAAGCTTTTGACACGGTACCTAGAGACAAACTATGGAATAGAATGGAGGAATTAGGCATCCCAAATGTGTATAGAGCAGCTGTTCACAGATTGTATGAGAATGTTAGAGCTAAAATCAGAACAAGTGATGGTATGTCAGAATGTTTTGGTAGCGACATTGGAGTTAAACAGGGCTGTCCTCTATCTCCCACGCTTTTTGGGTTATACATTGATAAGTTGGAAGCTTGGTTAAGCAAGACGGATGGGGATGGTATTCAATTGGCAGGTTATGTGGTGAAGCTACTCTTATATGCTGATGATCTTATCCTAATTTCAAAAACAGCACATGGGTTAAGAGAACATCTGAAAGGTCTAGAACTCTTTTGTCATGAGGTTGGGATGCAAGTGAATATCACCAAGACCAAAATCATGATTTTCTCATTGAATAGAAAAGATAACCAGAATACCTTTCTTTTTGAAGGCAGCCCGCTTGAAATAGTCAAAGAATACAAGTACCTTGGGATTGACTTTCATTATAAGCTCAGTTGGGAGACTTGTCGGACGAAAAGGATACAGGGAGGTTGGAAAGCTTCTTACCTTCTACAAAATAGGTGTAGAAAAGCCGAGCTTTGGGATTGGAAAACCAAGAAAACCCTTTTTGGTTTGCTTGTTGCTCCGGTTGTACTTTATGGGTGTGAGGTATGGGGAAATAGTATGTCAAAATGCAGTTGGAGACAACTAGAAAGAATTCAAAAACATCTAATAACAAGCAGTCTCAAAGTCAAAACCACTGTCCCCTATGAAATTCTTTTAGCTGAAACAGGGTCTTTTCCATTGGAAGCATCGGCTTTAATCCGGTTGATAAGCTATTTAAAGAAGGTTGAAAACATGGATAACCACCGTTGGCCCAAAACAGCTATGAAGGAGACGCTAGAACGTAGGAAGAAAACTTGGATGAAACAAAACCACAAGTGGATGAACAAGTGGGACATCAATTTGCATGAGTGTCCTAGCACCAATAGTGAAATAAAAAGCTATGTGACTGAAAAATTCAGAACTGCCATGTGGACAAACCAGATTGGGCGAAAAAAAGCATACTACATCAAAGAGTTTAACCCGACAAAGGATCATGGTGAAAAAACTTATTTAGGTGCAGATATTAAAGGGAAAGCGAGGTTGTTAGTGGCACAATTGAGGACGGGATCACATCACCTTAGGTGTGAGACCGGTAGGTGGAAGATACCCAAGGAAACTTGGGAAGAAAGAACTTGTATTTTCTGCAATAAAGGGGTTGTGGAAACTGAATGGCACTTCATCATGGAATGCATTGCTTACGAGGATATCCGCACTCAGCATGAAAATAGTTTGAAAGTGGACAATATGCACCAACTATTTGAGGAAGATAAGATTCATCAGACGGCTAGCCTTCTAGTCAAACTTAACAGCAGGAGATCTGACTTGGAAAAGAGTATGAAGACAAATTAGGCCTGTTTTGTCTCGGTCCCATAGACTGTTTGGTCTCGCGGACATCATTAAAATCTTTCATTCATTCATTCAAATGCAGACGCAGAAATCTCGTATGATGCAACAATTCTTCGAGAAGAAGCACAACATTTAGCAGAAGTTGTCAGGAACAAAGAAATGTTGGATGTGATAAAGAGATCGGTTCCTAGTAGTTTAAGCTTGGCCATTTTGAAGTACCGCTATCTTTGGCCGTTTATAGCAGGTAAAGCACAGAAAGGAAATGTGACCGTAGCGGGAGTTGCGATGCATCCGATGACTCCAGAATTGGGGCAAGGCGGGGCTCTGGCTCTGGAGGACTCTGTCACTCTGGGGAAGTTCTTGGCAGGAGTGGATTTAGAGAAACCAGCTGAGATTGAGCCGGCATTGAAGAAATATGTGGAGAAGAGGAAAAAGAGAGCTTTTGGAATTGGGGTGGCATCCTCTGTTTCGGGAATTGTACAGAGTGGAAGTTGGTGGTTGCCGAAGCTGATTCGAGAGAAAGTTGTCTTCAATAAACTTTCGCCCAAGATGCTTCGTCATATAGAGTATGACTGTGGAACTCTTCCAACCCTTAAAATCTAAAATTCCTTTCAACTCTTGTCACCCTCTTAATCACAGTTAACTAAAGGTGGGTTAGGTTTTATAAGGGCAACCTTCCTAAGCTTCAAGACTTAAATAGAGTGATATGATTTGGGATAGTTGCCAATTTCATTAATGCATTAAAAAAGCATCAAAATTCCCACTTTTTAAGTCTTAACATGTTTTAGATTTTTGTATTGGACAATTTTTTCTGGCATTTTTAATTTATGGTCGTAAAAAATGGATTTATGTGGATCATTATTTATAAAATTTGTTATTGTGAAATGTTTATTAAGATATTGTAGATTTTTGCATTAAACATTTTGTGGTGATTAAAAATTATAAATATGACAACTCATAATTAAAAGAGATGACTTTTTTTTGAAAAACTATTCATGAAATATAATTTAGATGAAGATAACTTAAAATTATAGACAATTATTTTTCTCAATAAAAATAATTTATACAAATATTAAAACATGTAAATTTATAATTGATAATTATTTAGAAATTGAAATTTTGGATTGATCTTATATTGGTAGTAAGAAAAATGTGTAGAAGGTAGCAATCTCAAAGCAGTGGATTAAGTGGGTCTCCTTTCTTCTTAAATATATTATTTTTATACTCTATTGAAACATCAAATGGTTCAATGGTCAAATATTCAATGATAATTTGAACATCTCATCCATGTACAAAAGTAAAATAGTTGTCCTATTTTTATTGGTAAAAACTTACCTTTGATTATAGAACACTTTGATGTTTAATATAAACCTACCTACCAATATAAATGAAAAAAATATTGTGTAACAAATATATGTTCA
This sequence comes from Sequoia sempervirens, assembly GCA_007258455.2. Taxonomy (NCBI): domain Eukaryota; kingdom Viridiplantae; phylum Streptophyta; class Pinopsida; order Cupressales; family Cupressaceae; genus Sequoia; species Sequoia sempervirens. Next base: position 22,908 of record VDFB02153448.1, on the reverse strand, counting down.
TCTATCAAGTGTACTTTAACCATACACAATTTTTGGTAGTATCAAGCTTTCAAGTTATCTTTCAAACTAATACATTTTCATTTGTCATCAAATGAGTCATTGCCAAATCCTTGTCTTCTAGGGCTATGAATGTTGTACTTGTCATCTCCAATCAATATCTTTACACAAGCAACACAATGAGATTTCCAATAAGGACAAGATCAAAGATTGGGCACAAAAGAGGAAAACATGACCAAGACATGAAATTGGCCAAAATATAAGGTTGAGTTATTTGCAAGCAATTTTTGTCCAAAAGTTGGAAAATATGAATGCCTTGAAAAGTAGTCTTAGATAGTGCCAATTTTTGTCCAAAAGTTGGAAAATATGAATGTGTCCAAAAGTAGTCTTGGATAGTGCCATAACATGTTTTAGAGAGAAATAGAGAAATAGCTACGATGGAGAGGATGCTGAAGTGGACAATGAAAGGCGGGAAAGGGTGCGGGGGAAGGGTTTCAAAATTTGAGTTTGATGTTGGCGAAGATGGTGAGGACGTTGATGTAGATGGGGGTGATGAGCCAGTTGTGCTCCCTGGGCTGGTTCAGTTTCTTGCTTTGTGGGGTGTTGATTTTTCCTTGCTTGTGCTGGTGGTTTTGGCTCCTTCCCAGGAGTGTTGCTACCCTTCAGGTCCTGAAGGAATGTGTTTCCTTGTTGGGGCTTCTGTGTTGGTTTCTTCAGGCTTTTTGGGAGATATTTTCTTTTCCCAAGCAAGCTCTGAGGCTATGGTGATGGGATTCTGGAGGAGAGATGTGAGGTTGGGCTTTGTTGTGAGATTTTATATTATGTCTCTCCCTTTCATTTTCCTTTGTGCCTCTTGGTTTATGTGCTTTTTGTTGGGTTTGGTGCAACTTGCTTGCTTTCTTTGCTATTTATTTTCGTTGGTTGTTGTCTTGTGGAGTTTTATCTTTATGATATCTCTCTTTTTGGAGTTGGGTGGGTTCCCATGTGGGCTCTATCTATTTTGTTCCTTTTTGGCCTAGTTTGGGCTCTCTTTTCCTATGTTGATCCTGTTGTTGGGCATGGGTTTGGTGGGCTTGAAGAGGGTGGAGTTTTTATTTGCTGCTATGGATGTAGAAGGGAGCCTCTCTTTTGTGGATTGGACCCCCTAGTTTGTGAAGTTATCCTTGTTGAAGGGGGTTGGTTATGCTTCATGGGTCCCTGGTTATGTTGTTATCTCTGATGTGAAGTTGGTTCTGTGTGACCATTGGGTCGTGATCCTCCCTAAGATGGTGAAGAGTATTCTTATGAAGGGATTTTATTATCTTTTGAAGGCTGATTTGTTGTATTGGTTGAAGGTTCACCTTGGTTTCAGCTTTGAGTTGTTTTATTGCTATAGGACTATTGGTTCCCATTATTTTGTTTTGGTGATCAAGGGCCTCTCATTGGATGAGCTGTTACAAATGTTGTTTTTGAAGGCTCAAAAGTTCTAGTTTTTTATTCTGGTGGCTGAAGTGCATCCTTCTTATTCTTGAACTAATATCTTGCTGTGCTAAAGGTGGTTATGACAACCCTTCCTTCTAAAGTTTTCTCTCTAGGTCAACATGTGGTGTCTTCTATGGAGGTGGAGAATACTCCCATTGAGACAGATCCCTCTTCTATTGAGGTGGAGGTGGTTGTTGTAGATTTGGTGGAGACCGCTCCCATTGAGACATAGCCCTCTTCTATCGAGGTCGAGGTGGTTGTTGTAGATTTGGTAGAGAGTTCTTTTCTCTTTTGCTTGTTCCTATCGAGGTGGAGCGTGTGTGGGTAGAAGAGTGAAGGATTTGGAGGTTTGGGCTCTCATATCTTCCTCTCTTATAAAGGGGAGGTCCCTCATATTAAGGTGGAGTTGGGGTTGGTGATTCAGGTGAAGGCTGATGTGCTTCAGTGTTCTGTTGTGCTCTCTAACTCCCCTATTGAGGTGGGGTTGTTGGATTTGTAGGGGTTTTTGTTTAGGGGTTTGATGGTTTTCTACACCATTAAGATGTTTGTCTATCTTGGCTTAGTGGTGTCTTCCCTATGTGGCTAGTTTGCTGATGCTTGGATGATGTAGGCATTTTTTTTTTACCTAAGAGTTTTAGGTCTTGGTCAAAACTTGGTTGTAAAGGGATCTCGATCCCTTGTTTTCTTTTTTGATGCAACTTGTGTAGTTGTGTTATTTTAGTAGTTGTTGTTGTTGTTGGGCTGCTTTTAGTTTGCATTTTATCTTGTATGCAACATGCTTTGCTTTGACAGGGTTATAGGTGCCTTCAAAACCATTTTGTAATGGGTTTCGGGTCCCATCAAAACCTGTTTTACCCCTAATCGAAAATATGTTTTAGAGAGAAAATTCAAAGTGAAAAAGATGAAAAAAAGTTTCAAGCACATGTCAATTTTTTTATACCAAAAGTTTAAAAAGATTTTTAAAAAATTACATCCCAAATGACCTTGATTTTGTGCTATAAGGCCAAATGACAAAAATATACATAAAGATACAAATGAACAAAAATGTCCAAGCGCACACCTTAGGAGGTTTTTGAAAAAATGTTTAAAATTTTGGAAAGTAGTTGAAAGACCTGCTAGGTACATGCTTCATTCAATATTGTCTAGGATTTCAAAATCTAAGAAAAAATATTTCATTCCTTCCAAATACACACTATTAAATTTACTCCAAGAATGCATTTGATAACATTTTGTCTAGATTTTAAATGCACACCCAATAGGTGCATAAGAGATTTCAAATATTGAACAAGATTATCAAATGGTTTAAGGAACTCCTAACAATATTTTAATATGATTTTTCAAAGATATAAAAGAAAAAGCGGGTTTTGCATTCCATAAAGGCTTATTTGATGCATCTTCTCATTCTAAAAAATCATTCACATCAATTTATTCAAGGATAATTTATGTATACTTTCAAAATTTTGTAGTAGCTTTACAAGATTTTTGTATTTATTCTCCACCTTCAAGTGTTATAAAGATAATTTTTGGTTAATTTAAATAATTTAAAGAGTAAGGAACAATGATGAGTATCATTGATTCATACTCAAACATGTAGGGAATTGAAGGTTTGACCTTCATTAGTGGAGGATTACATTTTGTTGTGAAAGAGTTTAGGTGTCTTGTGATTCACTTTTCTCCACTCTAGGGTTTCAAACATCCAAGTTCACATGATTATATTACAAGTAGGGTTTTAAGTTTGGGTTTTTAACAAGAAAAGTGATCTTTTATAGATTCAAGTCAACAAGATTTGATAAATTTCATATCATAGATTTTGTCATGGAAGATATTCCCAAGTTATAGACACAAACATCCATGTTGATATGTGATTATTTGAAGATCAAGGACATTGATTTAGGGAAAGTGAACAAACAAGAAGTTAATTTGGATGAGAAGATTATAAGTGGTAGTAAGATTTCCAATAAGTTTCATGATTGCAGGCTTATTAAAGCCATTTATTTTCTATTTTCTCAAGATCTAGAGTTTGTGATTTCTTGTAAAAAGCCCTATGACCTTGAAAAGAGAAAGATTTATATTATAAGTGATCAATTCCTTACAAAATTTGTTAATTTCATTTAAAGTACCTTGAGTTTGATAATATTTGAAGAAAAACAAGAAATAAATCTCCAGAAATGTGAAATAATATGGAACCAAAAATATTTTCAAATTCCTTAAAGAACTTGGAAAATATTAGCTAAAGGAGATAAATGGAATGCCATGATTGCTGAAATTGATAAGGATGAATGAATTTGAGGATGAGCTCTCCTTGATGATTAAAATGCTATATTCTAATTAATAGGACAAGAAAAGAAAGGGAATTCAAATCATAGATAATTTTTAGGTAAAATACACTTTTATTAGGGATATTTCATCATTGGTTCCATTCATAGATAATTGTTAGTGAATGTTTTTAGAGTTTCACATAGCATCTATTTGGTCTATGCCATGCCCAAATCAAGATCTTCTTCAAGATTAACTATGGTTTTAGGGCTTCATACCATAATAATTTATAGATATTTAGTACAATTAGAATACATTTAGATATGTTAGAGTAATCATGCATTAGCTAATAATTAATTAATCTTTAATTGATTATTAGTCTAATTTATCTCATGCACTTAAGCTAAACTTAGGAGTGTTTTTTTATGTTAACTAGAGAGCTATTATTAGACCATTCTATCTCATCACATGTGATGTTGACACTTGTCATGATCTAATCCCTTTCTCATTTAGGGTCGCTCCTATATAACACTCAACCCTTATTGTGTTATCTCTCTCAAACTTTGTAACTTTTTCTTGTTGAGGAATATTGCATTTTATTGTTTGTAGCACTCTTGTGTGGAAGGTGTCTTTGTTCATTGTTTGATCGTGTCTCATGTTTTTAAAAATTCTAATATGGTATCACAGTGTGGATTCAGGGAACTCCTAAATTTTTTATTTTCTTCAACAAGGGTTACAAGGCTTCATATATGGATCCTCCATTACTTTTTTTATAATTTTTTTTGGAGGTGGGTGATTTTTTTGTGCATTTTGGCACAAAAGGTCCTTAGGATTGGATTCAAAAGGTCGATTCAATAAATTTTCATATAAAATTCACCCTATTTTGGTGTTGGGAGCTTTTGATGATTTTTTTAAGGGGCCTAAGTACGACCCCCGTCAAGTCCTACCATTGTTGGAAGTGGTTGTCATTGATGTCAAAATTGATCGTTGGTTGTCATTGATGTCAACATTGATTGTTGGTTTTCATTGATGTCAACACTTGGAGAGATTTTTTTGTATGTTTATGAGATTTTTGGTAGTACTTGGTGAATGGGTTGTGGTTGTCATTGTTGTTAGCACTTGAGAAGTAAGGGAGCTTGTTGGCATTTGGTTTCTTTGATGCCTATTCTTGGTGAGATTGTTGTAGTGATTATTTTTTGGAATTGGTTGTCATTGTTGACAACATTCAGTTTGTGCTAACAATGATGTATTATGATGTTCCTAAAGTTCATGGTTGGATGTCATGCCTTGTTTGATGTTAATCAAAGAATTATTGAGTATTGTTGTTGTCAACAAAGTTGGTTTCATAATAATATATTAAGATAAGAATTAGAAGCATCAAGATGAGGATTAGAAGTGTTGTTGATGATGGAGAGATGTTGATAATGGTATGCAGTGTATTATATGCTCTCTCTTGTTGTTCTTGATCAAGTATATGTTGTTCAAATAAATTTTTGGCCTCCGCAAGTTGATTGAGTGTTTCTAGTTCAGGAAGTTGCATTTAAGTTTGTTTGGGAGAATGCTCCACATTCCTCCACTATTGAAGATATGGTCTTGCGGTTTGGGATTCAAATATAGTGTTATGTGGATGTTGCACTCCTATCTTTTTAGGTCAACAATGTTGCTTAGGATATTTTAATAAGTTGTAGAAGTTTGGTAGTGTTGGTTGTTTGGACTGGTCCAAAAAATGCTCCACATTTCTTTGCATTGATGTCATTGCTTTCATGACTTGATTAATGTGATCTCAATGTTTGTTCAGTATCACAGTTCCAATTTATGTGTTGAAGTGGTTTGCAAGTTGTTTTGTTAATGTAATATCTCATGACTATGCATTATGTGTCTCTGGAATGATGTATTTTGTTCTTGTTTGGCCTGCAGTGGCTATTGGTGGCATGATAGTATGTAAGTGAACATTGGAAGTGTTGTTAGATGTTCATGGAACATCCCCATGAGATCTGCATGTTGTTAGTTGAGCTGGTTTTGTGGTTTATTTATGGATATCGAGCCGACATGACTTGGTTTCTTGATTGTGCTAAATGTTTAAGGGTTTGCACCAACATACATGAATTTTTGGTATGATAAATTTGGGTCCTAACCTATCTTGGTTGAGACCACATTGAGTTAATTTAATTAGAATTATGTTTTTGGTTTGAACGGTTACACACTTCACATTTCATCTACATGTTTCCTTGTTTCTGACTTAGGTTGATGTGTGTCAATGTGTCAATTATTTTGGATAATATTGGACAATGTAATAATATTTTTTTGGTCCTCTCTATCCTTGGGATAGGACTATAGTAGGTTGTTGTGGCTAACTTTGTGAAATAATTGTTTGTATTCTTTCCTGACTGACCTAATTGAAGTTGATAAGTATTGTGATGGATATAAATGCAAGATCTTTTTTGTTGCAAAGGTATGGAAGTTTGAAAAAGTGTGAATACGTGTGAATATGGAATGTATTGAATATCTAGAAGAGTTAGTGCTAAAGAGTGAAGAATAAATATTAGATGTTCTTGAATGTCTCATTTAGTAGAGTGAGTTATTGACAAATATTAAAATTCTCTATATAATTCTTTGTATCCTACTCTAAGATAGTGAATCTCACTAGGTCCTTTGTATCTTGCCCCTGGGGTTATATTTTCTCTAGCTCTGTAAGTCCTTATGTATCTTGCACTATAAGGTAGTGTGCCTTAGTTTGCAAGTCCTTTTTGGTAGTGAGCCTTTATATTTTGAGTTAACATTCACCATGGTTTCCCTCATTGGGTTTTCCACGTAAATCTGGTGTCATCTTGTGAATGTGTGTTTCTTGTTCTTCTTTCATTGCTACTGATCTAGTTAAGGATATAATTGCTATATCTTTCATTGTTGAAGATTGTTGAATTTGCTAAAGGATTAAATACTATATCTCTCTTTGTTGCTAATTTGTTTAAGGGTTTATATTTGGTTAAGAAGTCTTGTGTTGAAGAGTTCAATTTTTGGAAGGTGTAGAGTCTAAGCTAATGTATTGTAAACTTGGTAGAACCTACTCAATTAAGAGATTTAACTGGTTGAACAGTCCACTTTACATTGCTTAATACCACATTAAATTTTCAACCCAAGGCTCGTAAGCTTATGATGGTTCAACATTATGTATGCATTCATGGACTTAAAGCTATCTAAATTACCCTACTTAAGTTATCCTACTTGCTGGAAATTCACAGAACTGCAAAACAAACATAAACCAAAACTAGTTGCTATGGGTACCTACAACAAAGTCTATAACTAAACTGCTATTAATAAATTAATTTACTACATCAACTGAAAACTTAATAAAAACTAATGACTCAGCTAAACTATCCTTTTGGAGTACTACTAATAAATCTTACATGCATATTCACAAGAATTCATTCATAATAAGCAAGAGATGAAATTCTAATTAAATTGCATATGATTCATGAACAATGGTAAACTAATAACAACTATTTAAACATAAATAAATAACTAGAAAATGAAGTGAAGAACAATACCTTGAGTAGCCTACTCAAGTAACTATTCCCACTTTAACTGAACTCAAATCTAGCTAATAGATTCTACGCATCCCATAGGATAACTCCATTCATTGCATATCATAAAAGATTACAAAATATCTTTCCACATATTGGACTCAATCATTTAAAATATTGTTCTTGTCTTGAAAATTGAAAATAATTGATAACATAAAACTGAAAAAAAATCAACTAAATATACTACGGATTCAACACATAGCTATATACAAGCCGAGGGAATCTTTATTAAAAGCAACTACTAACCAAAATCATTAACTCCACGAGCCCATGTAATAAAGCATAGAATTAAGACTTGAATTATTCAACCTATAATTGAAAAGGAAAGAGAATCCTATCAGAACTAGAACTCTGTCAAAATAGAATTCTATGAAAACATACAACCACTTGTCAAAATTCCATAAGTGAAGAAGACCTCTTCTTCAACATTTATTAAACTAGTTATAATAACGTACGTCCAACCTTCATTAAGTGCCTTTGATCAATGATCACCATGTTTAGCTTATCCTGGAGCTTCCCCTATTTTCGATGTCCAATCATTCCTTTTGCTATGGGTTCATCCCGCAACTGCTACACCATGGTTCCTCTTCAACTGCAAACAAGTTAATTCCATAAAATAGGTACACGAGGATAAATATTACAATTAAGTCATAGCATTCCATCAACATTCCATACATATACTCATATAAACCATATGATACTAATATATTATATAACCATAATTCCATCGTGTGGAGAATGTATCTAAAAGTGTCTTAAAACAACAAAAGCTAAGCCACTATCTAGACCTATCAGAAGGGTTTAAATTTTTGAAGATACTAATTCACCCCCCCTCTCAGTATTCTTTGTGTTCAACAATTGGTATTAGATCCAAGTTCCTCTGAAGAAGCTTAACCACTTGAGGCATTCATACAAGGGTCCTAGGTTTGATGGGACTAATTTCAATTTCTAGAAATTAAGAATGAAAGGCCATATGAACTCTCTAGGGTCTGGTATATGACAATTAGTCAAAGATGGGTATGTTTCTCTTGCTTCTTGAACTAATCTAGCTAAAATCAGTTTATATGAGAACAATGCCAAGGCTAAAAATTTTACCTTTTGTGGATTGGCTAATTCATAACTTTTGATACTACTCTATTTGACTACAAATTTTAACGAATGTTTGGTGATATAGTGACAAAATATTGTTGACTTATTGATGCAACACTGATTTAAATTTCGTTGATGGAATTTCGTCACTTTAATGACCAATTTTTTATGTCGAAACCATGAACCAACATCGTCGGTTAGTGCTATGAAAAATGTTGGAGGCTTCCATCTCAAAATCAACGTACCTTCGTCCATCTATCAACAAAAAAAATACAAAACGTTGCAGAACTCCCATTTGAAATCATTGAAAAAACACCACATGTTCATCCATTTTCTGACGAGGTAAAGCAAACTATCATTGCCATTATGATGAAAACTATGTCGCGTGTATAACAACCTCGTCGCAATTTTTTGTGGTTTGTCGAGCTATGTTCATTGAAATTGCAATGAAACCTTGGTAGTTCTTTTTTAAAAATATTTGTGACGGTGGAAGCTCATTTGGGCCCTCCACTCCCCTCACATCACTCTCAATTCCCCATACTCGATCATATAACATTAATCATTCATTCATCCATTAATAACATATAACATTCATTCATTAACATATTCACATTCATTCATTAACATATAACATTCATTCTTTTGGTTTTTATATATTATAAAAAATTATGGTTGTAAAAAATATCATTTTTTAACATTCTGTAACGCCCCGCCGTGCGAACCCCAAAGGACAATAACACAATAATTACAACACAATTTTTTTTTTAAATAACATAACATACATGTAAAACACATTAAGTCATAACATGAATTTTATTTAAGTAGATTCACTAACACATACATCCCTTGGGGTACACGAAGAGTCATTACGCGACCTAGATCCATACAACATCAATAAAGAATCAAATCCAAAGATATAAAGTAAACAATAACAAATATAACACATACATGAAAAATTCATTGATAAGAAGTCATCTGCACATAAATACAACATATGCATGATTAACATAACACATTGAATAACAACTGTCATAGCCAATATCCACCAAGTTTAACATTCATTACAGTACAATGTTTAAGAAGTACAATGATACAAAAGTGTTCCAAATATGAGTGAAACCATCACCAGATACCATGATACAAATAATTAGAGAAATACAAGGTATCATAACTAGCTCCAAGACAAATACAATTCAGGAGTCGCTACAACAGCACCAATCTGCACCTCTCGATCCTTGACTCGGGACCCAATGGGGTGCTTAGCACGTTCCACCCGACCATGTGAGTCTGAAGACCCACCCCTCGTGCTAGGAGCTAACAAGAAGGAGACCTCAACCAAGAACATCCAACAGGGAACCACTAGACTCAACGTCATACAAAAGTATCATAACACTCAGGAATTTCAATGACACAATCCAACCACATCCAAGAGTCATAAATCTCATCACATGAATCAAAGCAATAACCAGTAAACAAATAACCAAAGGATGATCATGAAACACTTCCAAAAACATAATACAATTCCAATAACATCATATAACAGTACCATAAGAGTACAAGGACAAAACCCAAACATCAACAAGATTTATACAAGACCAAAGAATACACTAAAGATCAAATAGCGTAAAACCATAAATCAATTCAAAACAACTATGTTTCATCAGTTCAAGACAAAGAACCACTTCCAGAGGATTTCCAAAGAAGCAACATAATAAGGAGTGTTAGAGGAGAGTGTCATCGCATGGCTTAACATGGATTCTCCAGACTACCTATCACAAGGTGCCGCCTCCGTCTACTGATGAATTATCCAGACAATCCGAGTGCTAGGAGCCGCCTCCATCTATGGTTATCCAAACTACCTATCTCAAGGAGCCGCTCCATAGGGTTGCTCATGCGGAATCGTTAACCTTTCATGAAGACAAGGTAACGATCTTGCCAACCACGGCCTTCTCAATCCCCTTTAGCCTGTGATAGCACTAAACGGCGGACGAGGCATCAATTATCTTTTTAATGTGATTCTACCCACCCCCTAGTTAATTATTTAAATTATCACTTATTAAATTCACTCTAATGAGGGCTATCCTGGCGCCCCTTTGTGCGCCGACCACCCACTTAGAGCCACTCTCACTCTAGACACTCAAAACATAAAAACCAAATCCAAGGGTTGTACACATAACAAGAACATTATATCACAACAGAGAAGCATGTGAGGCATTACCCATCTCGCTAACAAGTACAACATCAGAGTCTCACAAAGTCTCGTACAACCCTTTCAAAATAATGATACCAAAATACTTGCCACTACAAAGGCACATAGAGAGAAAACATGGACCAACCATAAAACAAGCCTCTGGAAGATTCTCAAAAAGTTTACACTAGGGTTTCCCCATGAAAATATGACAACAATAAAAGAAAAACCTTGAAGAACCAAAAGCGATTCAAATATAATGAGAGAATACATCAAAATAAGATCAACAACTCCATTAAACAACATCAACAACTTTGATACAAACTAAATCGGACATCCAAGGGAAACCTCTATTTTCTCCTCTCGGAATACCCATAATTCAAAGAACTTTTCAATTTGACTCATCAAGTAGAACCATCAATCATGACAAAGTTAACATTAACCAATTTTCCACTTAGGTAAAGAACAAAAGAACACATATGGGTTCCCAATGAATAGCAACATACATTAATTGAGAGAAAATTCCCAACTCAAAATCAACTCACGAAAAGTCACATTGAAAGAATCCATAAAACCACACATTCTAATAATATATCCATTCATTCAATAAGAAGTAACTTGAAACATTTTAAAAAGAACATTAGTTTAAAGATCAATCATTTCCAACATTTAAGGACAACACAATATTGCGAAGTGAAAATAAAATCTAATGGTTTAAGCCATAAGACACTATTCACAAGTATACTCTTCCAAACACAATATATTCCAATTTACACATTATAACAACAATCTCCCTTCGAAGATCAACCCACTCAAACCAACAATTTGATCTTGATATCAATCACAAGTATTTTCTAGAACTGTTCTTATAGAAATCCCACAAATCAACTATTAAAAGAATATGAGGGAAATTGACTTAGAAAAGATCATCTAATTTTATTCATTTACATAAACCCTTTGTTTAACTAAATATAATTAATCAAAACATTTATCGAATCTACAATCATTCACTAGCCTTTATCGTAATACCCAACTATTTAAAGTTTTCAAATTTATTTACTTCCATTTATCTTATAAATCAATTCTCCCACCTAAACAGAAATAATCCTTATCGCCAATATTATCTACATACATCAACAACATACAAAACTCTACTTTTCATTATTTCTAAGTTAACTATCCCACTTGAAACTAATCAAATTGAGAATAAACTAATCTATCAATGTTACCCAAATTATTAACATAAGGAAACTCTCTCTCTAATCACTTTACTAACCTACTCAATAACATAATACCTAACTTAACTACCTAATAATTCTAATTTTCTAACTCCTATAAATAAATCATTTTCTGAATATAAACACATTAATTACAAAGTCTTAAGGAATAATTCCATACAAGGAAACCATCAAACACATCAACCTTGAAGAACACTATCTTAAAACACTTACAATGAACAGGCCATTGAGACATCTCCATAAATATCCCACAAATAACACCCATCTTAAAACAATTAAATAACACTTAAACCAATAATCAAAACACTTTGTTTAAAACACATTTACTCACACATTATAACCATAAAGACCTTCCTTTAATTTAAGCATTATTTCAACGTTTTTACCACTTATTTTAATATATCCACTTAATTTAATTAAGAGAGTATTTACTACAAATAATTATATTTAAAATAACTATATCATTTATAAGATAACCAACTCCATCAACTGTTTAATACGAATCCTAATTATAACTTTAAAATGTAATACTAAGATGACAATTCTATAATTTACAACTTTATTATAATACTAAGGTGACGATACTAATGGATTATTTCACATAGTAGTTTGATAAATAATTATCATTCACAGACTCATTAGATAACAAAAAGGTAATTAAAACCATTTAACATTTAATCAGTATCATTTAAATTAATTAACCTATGAACCTGGGATTTATCCTCACTTAAAAATAACTTTATCATTTAACCTTCAAGTAAAAGAAACTATGTAAATGTAGAATCACTTATCTCCTTTAGTGAACCCTAAAACTTAATTAACCATATAAATCGATTTACTTTAACTAAATACACAGTTCATTTATCTACAACAAAATTAAATACCTAATTCAATAATGTTTATTCCGTTAAAATATTTTGTTAAATAATATTTTACTAAGCAACCTATCGAAATAACCATTTTCTCTTTAATTATTTACCTAATTCATTCCCTTGCACAATAATTCACAAGTAATTGTAGCAATATTTTATTCTAAGTAACCAACTACCTATTTGCCAAGAGTATCCATTAGCCAATCCTAAAAGCATGCGAGGAGTTTAGATATTAAGATAACATTTATTTCATTCTAAAAGAAATATAAAACAATTAAAAGATATCAATAAAAATAAATTACCAATTAAGAGGACATGTATTTCTTCCTAAGGTAACAAATGTGAGAATTCTAACTGCACCATCCTTAACACCTAATGACTAACTACCTGGCAAGATTTCATGCCAACAATTAATAACTTTATTTATTCAGAACAAGATCTTCTAATTATATCTCACCTCAAACAATATCCAACCTAATTATTATAAACAAATATATATATATATATATATATATATAATCTTCACTTTTTGATTAAAAAATAAGAGATCATTTATCTAGCTGGGATAAAATCTAATCCTTCACAGCACAACCTTAACCTAAATAAAATTAATATTTTACTTATGATTGATTTTATAATTTATTTATTCAATTCTTTTAATATAATATAAATCATTTCCCTCCAAGTATTACTTCCCTAATAATCAATTTATTTTAACCACTAAGTTTAATAATTAACAAAATGCAGCTTATTTTTATAATAAACCCTTAACATCTTTATTATTTCTCTATTTATCTCAAAACCTATCATACTAGCAAACCAAAATTTAATTTAACTCTTTATAAATTATATTTATTATCAGCAAAATGCAACCATAAGGGAGCAGCTTGACAGCAGCCTCGTATTTTAAGCATAACGCCAAAACTATAATCTGGGTATTTGAGATTTTTGGACAGCAAATAGAAAACTGGAATTTGGAGAAACCCTTTAAATTTACCAGCAAACTAGTTTGTATAAAAAATGTTATGGATGACACAACTAGACTGTTTGAATAGAGTCACAGGAAACAGTTCATTTACAGACAGTTTACAGTCTCAAAATACATATATTGAATACCATATTTATGTAAGTATATATAAAATGAAAGGAAGGAAAATACAAATTTGTACAGCCCGAAAAATAAGACATTTAAAATACTCAGCTAAATTTTGAAGTTGGCATACAAAAGATTTCAAGGAAGAAGGAAATCTTTCACAGGAAAACATCTATTCACTATTTGTAAGGAAAATATTTAAAAGAAAACCTGGAAGTCGCTTTCCCTTTTGAATTCCTCTTCTTTCTTTCTTTTCAAAAAAAATCTCTTTTCTTGTTCCTTCCTTCGTGGAAATTGCTTTCAGTAAAATTCCTCCCTCTCTTCACAGGTTGCCAATTATCTTCCCAAAGTCCCCCTTGGCATTCGGAAAAATCACCCTCTTATTTTCTTTCTTGGTCAGTTACCAACCAAGAACGAATTCCCAACCACCGAATGACTTTTCACCTTCCCCAAACCGAAACTTGAATTTCAAATAATATTTATTTGCATGTTTATTGTTTATTTAATTATAATATTCAAGTTTGATTTATTTACTTCATTTAAACCATTAATATTTTATTTGCCAAAACACAGAAGTATCATAACTTTTATTTCAAATCATGCTAGTCAATTAAAATCTATTGGCAATAATATTTACCCTTTTAAACATTAATAATATTTTATTAGAATTTATTTCGTCACATTACTTACCATAATAACATTCTTTAACTTATCAATTATAATTAGGTACCAAACTTTTACTAGCTTTTCTCGATTTTACCTTCCTTCAAACTTAAGTAAAATTTTAATATCTAATCCTCTCTAATACTATTAAATTTATTAAGCGAATTTAATAAAAAAAAAATGATAATTACCTTTCCTCAGCTTATCGATTAATTTAAATAACTAACTCCCAAAGATAATTAAATTAACGTTTATTATTGAATCTAATTCTTTATTTAATTCCAAACGAAATAGGTAACCTTATAATTAAATTAATTTTATTAACCAAATCCAAACATATTATTAGTGTTACCTCATAACCTTAAAATTAAATTAAATAATAAAATCACCACATCATCATGACATTACTAACAACTACTTAGTTGACATCAACGATGACCAAAACCGAGGGCACTACACATTCATTAACATATTATCAAAAATGTGGTTGTCATAATATGATTACAATTACTTTTTTTTTTGTTTCTTTTTTTAGCTAAAAAAAGAAGTGGAGTATCGTTTTCTAAATCATCTGTCCCCCCTTTAGTTGTTCTGCCCTCTGCTCGTGATCTTAATGTATGCCTAGTCATGTACTCACGACGTGGAGGCCGCTGTAAGGGGGGGTCTGCTACAATAACAAAGAAACGTTAAATTGATATGTTTTATTATTATTGTTACAAGTATTTCATTAATTAAAAGAACATTAGAGTGGTGCTCTTTACTTGATGGGGACACATCATGTTCCCAATCTTGTCTTATAGCCTCATGCTCAACATGCTAAATACCCTCTAAATCCTCTAGAGTTGAAACACGAAAGGTTACATTAATTAGTACACCAATTGCAATTAAATATGTTTAAAAGAACATTAGAGTGGTCCTCTTTACCTGATAGGGCCACATCATGTTTTTGATCTTGTCTAGCCTGATCATGCTCAACATGTTGATCACTCTCTACATGCTCTAAAGTTGAAACACGAAAGGTTACATTAATTAATACACCAATTGATATTAAAGATGTTTAATTGTATTAATCCATATTGCATTTTGTATAGCACATGAATACATCCAATACCAAGATGCACAACATGACCTTCATTTGTAGGTTGTTCTCCACCCTCACTAGGCTACATTCCAATGTCATGTGTAGTATTATCATTGCTTCCCTGTTTAAAACAGATATGCACATAATTACTTTATGGTGGAAATAAATAATGAATAGATTGCACAAGTATTCAATTTTAAATAAACTTCATTGAGTTTATTTACCTGCGTGTTGGATGCAGTGGAAGCTTGTGTTTGCCTAGTCAAGAGTCTTAGCCATTCAACCACAGCTCCATAGCCTTGCTGGAAGGCAATCTTTAGGTCCTCTTCTGTGGGAAAAATCATAAAGATAAGATGTGAGGGAATGAAGTTTCTTGATTGAAAAACTGTGTATAGTCTATGAATAGAGTAATTATGAAGGTTAAGCCCTTAGGGTTCTGTGAAAATACTTTGTAAATGGAATTTGATGCTTTGAAGAGAATATACCAGTCAAACTAAACATGTCCCAAGCACTAGAAAAGTGTAATTTGGTCAAGAGTTAGTAAAGCAACAAACCCTTATGCAAATCAAGCCTAATTAGGCCTAAATTTGTCTGAGACAACAATATTTGAAGCTTGTGTTGTAAAATTTTTGATACCCATTTTGAATATGTTTTAGATCTGCAAGGAGGGAATTGAAAAGTGTGGATAGACTTGTGTAATAGTGCTTAGATTGTGAATGAAGCCCTAGCAAATAGGTTGGCAGGCCTACAAGTGTTGCAAACAGGGTATGAAGGAACCAGTGACAGTAAGAACTTTAAGGGATTTTGATGATTAAGTGTGAGTTCTTGGTTGTTTTGGTTAAGAGATTACCAAGGTATAATTTGACTTATTTGATATAAGGTTTGGTGTAAGCATGAAGCTAAAAAGTCCATTGCTTTGACTAATCTGTCTAATAATAGCCTTGTTTTGGACATTAAAATGAAAGTACAGTATATGATTTTGTTAAATTGTCACGAATAAAGTATGGGAGATGGTTTACATTTATTTGAAGTGAAATGGAATGGAAATTGTGTGGTCTATATTAGCCTAAAAACTATTTTGGGTCAGATTACTTTATGTTGAGTTGAAATTGTGAAGTTTAGGACAGTCATAAAGAGAGTTAATGGTAAAATGAAAGGGCAGACTGGGTAATTGTTTGTTTTGATCAATATGAAGTTGACTAAGGTGTTTGAAGGTTTGGTAATGGTTTGGAACTCTAAAGCAAAAGTTGAGTGTTTGTGAAGGGAAATATAGTTGAATAAGTGTGTCAAAAGAAGGAAAGTTCAAGATAGTTTGTGACTTGTCAAATGAGATTCTGTGAGTTTGTTTCCTTCCTCAGAGTCTGCATCATGTACTTCTATACATTCTTTTATGGACAGGTACTAGGAATTTTTCATTGCACTCATGGGCCATGTATTGTTTTCATTCCCTTTGATCATTTGTGGACCTCAATATGTAAATTTATTTCATTTAAGTTTAGAAATTTGAACCCTAGTGAACTTCATGTGTTGTTATGTGATGAGCATTTATTTCAATCTTATAGTAGAAAAAATATGCTAAGATAGATATAAAAACTACAGTTCATAGGCAAAAAATGGCCACCCAACTGATTGAACATCTCAAAGCTTGGCTGTTCAAACTAACTAGACACCAATACTAGGTAGTACTTGGTTTTTTCAATGGAAAATTGGCTTGAATTCACCAAAATATAGCATGCAACACCTTGATGGGAACAAATAGAGTCTAAATCAATGTACTTGCAACAAGATTTCTAAATGTGGGGGAAAAATCACTTATAGTCATTGTCCCTTGGTTGATTTTCCCTTTTTGAGTTCCCTCACCTCTTGCTTTAGCTTTCCTCCTACCAAATGGTTCCTAGTCTTCCTCCTCAACTCAATGGCCTTGCAACACTTGTCTAGTGAAGTCTCGCAACTCTCCACTTAGGGGCTGGATGCAGTGGTTCTCGGTGCAACTCTCCAGTTAGGGTCTCGGTGTTGTATGCTATGTCGTGCTCCTGCGTGTGCGGGCTAAAATTCAAAATATATAGTTTATATATATGCTATGTCAACATATAGTTTATATACAAAATATATATGCTATGTCAACATATAGTTTATTTTATTTTCTACAAAATATAATTTTTGTATGGTGGCTTGCTGAGCTTATATAGTTGGTTTTCTCTTTCTTTATAATTTTTGATGATTTATTTCCTATGACATGATTGAATATTATCTACAATCCTAGTGATTGTTAAAAAGGCTTATGATATGTGATGTTTAATCATGATGGATGTCTAAGAATCAATGATTGAAATACTACTTGACTAAAGATTGAGCTATCTGATATTTTGTCATTTAAACATCATGGAAGAAATGCTTGCAATCAATGTCTTATTAATGTAGCCTACAAGGTTTCTTTTCCTAGTTTTTTTTGGTCCTATTCTTGTTATGACTTATTTTTTTACATTGGTCTATTACAGTAATGGGGAGCATATCTAGTGAATCGATTCTTTTAGTCTCTTTGATTCTTATCATTGTGTATAATGAGTTTTATTCTATCCTATGATTCATTGATTGTTGGTTTAAAAAACTCATTACAACTAACATGGATATGAATTATGATGTGGGTGTGAGAAGGGATTGTTGAATATGAAGGAATGGTTTAGGAAAGTACTCCTTAATCCAAATGAGTCATTTTCTTGTCATGGAATGTGTTAAGAGACTTTAAAATTAATATATTCAATCTAGTTAATATTGACACATATAAAGCATGCCAAAGGAACTTCAGAGATATGCTATGACATAAAGAAGATTTTTAAGGTGATGTCAAGTCTTGATCCATTAGGGTAAGAAAACATAGATGCATTGGTACAAAAGGTTCCATTCAACTTGGAGGAAATGGATAATTCCCTAAGGCGCTAATGTGAGATTGGACCAAGTTTATATTATGATACAAATAACTTGGGAAAAGGGATGATGAAATGGTTAAGTATGGGAAATTGTAGAGATAAATATAACACCAAGGGAAGAACACTAAAACTTATTTTAGCACTATGGATTAATCCAAGACTCAAAATTCCACTAAGAGGCATCCCTTACCTCTTAAATTAATTCAATAGGTGGGTTTATCCTCCAATATAGTGCCATTGGTTATCTTATCATGTGAAATTCCACTACAAGTAGGATTACTATACACTTTCATAACATGCATGTGTGGTTTCAAAAGGTTTATACGTTCTTGTGAATTTGAAAGAAATGAATGTTTTGAATTTTCTAATAGGTGTTATAGGTTAATTTTACTTGGTTTTAGCATTAGAGTGACAAACCTTGTGGTTTAGGTCCCATAAACAAAATATACTCATTTTTTTAGCTTCCTATTATTATCTTTATATTCAATGAGATTTTTAAAGATAATCTAAATATTCATTGCTAACGAAAATGCACAAACTGATGTGTAATAGATCCAAGGCGACGCTCCAAGAGCCTTGTATTTTGAACCCATTAACCAAAGAAATGCTAAGAACAATATATGAAAGAGACGAAGAATAAGGCAACTTGTATTATTAGGAAGGACAAGATGCCTTTATATAGCATGACCTCATGTTTGAGTCTCAAAACCATCCCATATCATCAACGCATGTGTCTAGGCTAACCATGTCAAGTTTCACTCCATACAAGCAGAAATTGAAAAAATTTCAACGTTGGCCCCATTCACATGTCACTATGTAAGGTCAACATGAGGAAACAATAATTTTTTGGGAATGAAATAACCAAAGATGTGATCAAATAATATCTAATCATAAATAGTAGTAGAGTAATTAGGATTTGATCATATGGAAATTTCTAGGAGAGCTACAATAGTTGTAACATCATGAATTAATGACATTAAAAAGTACATCATGAATTAATTATGTAATGGCATAAAAATTAAAAAAATCATGAATTAATTATGTAACCATATAAGTCAAATATAATTCTATCAAGAAATCAATATCAAATAGATAATACAATCACATAACTCATACATTTCAATGTCATTGATCTTCTTCTTCATCCAACTCTTTGTTTGTATCATCCAATCCAGATTCGACATTGTAAGGATTGGTCATATCATCATCATCATCATTGATATCAGTTTCAATAATTTCATCATCCACACGAATATCATCTTCATGAAAATTAACTCCTAGATCATCATGATCTAGTTCCTCTTCTTTGACATCTTAGTCAGGCACATCATCAACTAATTTTTGATCCTGATCATCATCTACATCATCTTCTAGTTCTTCGATATCTTGTTCTTCCACCACATTATACTTTACTGGCCTTCCTCTTGGATCATTTCTAACAACAAATGACCAACCTAGTTTACCTGGAACCTCTGAGTAAAATACCTACTCACTTTGGTTTGGAAGAACATAGGGCTCATTTCCAACTCACTCGATCAATCTTGTATTAACCATGGAAAATCCATTATCATGTTCAATAATAGTTCTCTAAAGATCATTTTCATTCAATCGTAGCCTGTACCATATGATGACGAACAAAATTAATCTGAAGGACTTAAAGTCACACTCAAGTATATCATCCAAAATCCCATAGTATCAATTTTCTGGGACTTCTGGATGTATGTCACTTCTAGATGAAACATTAGTCACTTGAAAGACTGCAGTTATCCTAGAATGACAAGTTTTCTTTGTGTCATCCAACTTTTTGATTCAAAATTTACGACCATTGCACCACATAGGCTTGTGGTGTTTCACTTGCAATATGTCAAACATGTAAAAATTATTGCATCGTTAGTTGATAAACATATTTGTTCTTGGCTTAATGTATGCAAAGAAAAAAAAACTCAACATATATATAAATCATTATAATTGAAAATAATTAAATAATATGGGTGATTAATATATTTATATATACTATTTATCTCTTAAACCATATGCTAAATCAATTTCCCTTGGTGTAAAATTGGAATCTCCATTATGATGAGCTTCTTTAACCAATGAAGCCACACCTTCCCATGCTAATGCATGACCAGATTGTTGACATTGTTCAATCCATACCATCATCCAATCAAGATTGTTTGCGACATACAAATGTAGTGCATCCCACTCTCGACCAACTATATCAAAAAAAATTGAAATTCACAAATGAAGTATAATTAGTTAATTACCACATATACGACCTTAATTATGTGATAAGAGCAGGTTTTTGAAGGAACAAGATGATTGGATGTGTTGGAACCAGAATTTTCACATAAAATTATGTTGATTTTGTCATGTAAAATCAAGGATTCTCTTAGTATTCTCATAAAATTAATGTTTCTACCATCCACAAAGTCAAATTAGCCTTTAACTGCCATATTGCTGCCATAGTTGAGTATACCATATATGCATTTCCTTTTATCTCCTTACCACAGCCTCCAACAAAGTAACTCATGGTAGCATGGTAAGAGGATGGTAGTATATCATATTACTATTGTACTACGGAGGGTTGATACCTAGCCTGCAGTAGAGCGGGGTCATCATCAATACTCGCAAAAGGAACTACTATACCACAGGGGGTTAGAGTAAGGCCCGTGGTAGAGCAGTAAAGTAAGAATACACATAAGGGAGAATTGCTATACTGTGGGGGGTCAGAATAAAGCCCACGATAAAGCGGTATATAAGATAAAATACTAAATAAACACTACGGTGCCACTAAGGAAGACAAGGAAGTGCACAATAGTGCAGTATAATAAGAACAAGTAAATATTATTTACCATGGTACCACAGAGGAATGAGAAGTGATGTGCGGTAGCGTGGTAATCAACCATTGGAGCAATAAATGAAGGCCAATCACATCAGTCAACATCAAAATATGAAATTTAGCTCAGTGTGAAGGATTTGAATGATGTAGAACTTATATGGAATTAATGCAATATGATATGAGAACTAAACCAAGCAGATTGTGAATTCATTCACTCATGGTAGGGTGATCCCACAATAGTGGTTTACAAGTTTTGGCCAAATTGGACACTGATTTTTTTTTTTTTTAACTAAATCTTCACATTCAAGCACATATAGCGGTTAAACCATGAGGAATTCGAAGATGATGCAAACTACAGTCTTGTCATATTTTGTCTGTAGATTCTAAATATATTTTTTTCAAAATTTTTGGAATCATATTGCACTTATTTTTCCATCTCCCACGAAAATTGGTTTTTTTTAAAATACAACATTTTAAAAAAGTGACGCACACCGTATAACTCAACTTTTTTTCCTTGAAAGATAAAATTCAATTCTTTCAAATTTTAAGATTTGTAACTCCTGATATCTAGTGCTTCCACTTGGTTAGATAGTTTTTCATTGAATATTTTTTCTTTAATCAAGTTTTCAAAGTCAAAATCAATTACAATTCAGACATAACACGACCGTATAATGCATAACTTTTACTATATGTATTGATTTTTATTTTTTGTTGGATCAGGACTCCAATATCTAGTGCACTCATATTTTTAATTTTTTTTTGATAATCTTCTATTTTTCCCACATGTGTAGAACAAGATTTTTGTTTTCGGTGAAAAACCTATATTTAATAAAACTTAAAAACAAATAGATAATATAATGAAAACATATTAAAATTATATTTGTTGGATATCTCGTTTTGAGGGGAACCTGATACTAGTTGGGTTTCCGAGATCTCATCCATTTTCATTCTCAAATCGAGCTTTGAAGTGCAAAATTCTCATCAATTTTAGTGCCTTAGGGGATGAGGGTGAAAATAAGTGGGTTTGGTCGAATAGGTGCTCAGTTGAACAAAAAAAAAAAAAAAGTTTGGTCAAATAGGGGTTTGACCAAACCCATTCAACATAGAATAAAGAAATAGATTTAAATTGGGTTCGGTCGAACATTCTAAAGATGTTCGATTGAACCCCATCTATTAAAAATTAAATTTTAATATTAATATAAATATAAATTATATTCTTTTTAAATTATGAATTGAGAGAGAGATATGGAGGGAGTGGGAGAGAAAGGGTGAGTGGGGGTAGGAGGCTGGGCTTAAATTTGATGGCCGTATGACCTTATTTAGAGATTTTTTCCGTAGAATACAATCAAAATTTTAAGAGGATTGTATCAGATAAAAGGAGATATTTTGGATAGACTGTCAAAATTTATATAGAATTATAATGATATATATGTTTGATTTTTATATAATTTTACATACACTAAGGTATATCATAATGTTTTAATGGCACCCTTTAATAGATAACTGCCATTAAAAATTTTGTTGACAGGAAAAGTTGACCATCAAATTTAATCCTTGGTAGGAGGGAGATACTTGAGAGAGAGAGGGTGGGAGAGAGATAAAGGGTAGGTGGTCCTAGGG
>VDFB02153447.1:0-18736 GCA_007258455.2 Sequoia sempervirens | reverse complement strand
CTAGCTTGAACAATGGCTCTCATGTTATTTATCTCATACAAGGCCTTATTATAATCCTTCACCAAGGAATCATACTTCTTCTGAGAAATTTATGCTATGTCTACACTAAGCATTGCAACATGGGTAGTTAATTGAGTTGTTTGGACAGGTGTTATATATGTGGCCCTCTTTACCACCAAGGAACCCATGACCTCTTCCATAGGCCTAGCAACCTCATGCTTTCTAGTATTGGATGTTATGGACCATATTGCAATAGTATTCAACTTCGAACTATATCCAGATCCAAACACCTTTTTTCAATCTCCTCCTAGATATAGAAGCTTGAGGGTATCTTCTTATTGCATCAAATGCAATAGATGAAGTGATAGTGCACCTTGGTAGTAACATAATTCCACTATCTAAGACAATTTTCCTAGCTTTAGCAAGAGTAATAGTTGCAATCTCAGCCATAATCTTTTCTTCCTCTACCTTTTCAGCCTCTCCTTGTTCAGAAGGATCGACATTAGCCCTTGTTATTTCAAGCCTCTCTTTTATTTCTTGGCCTCTCTACTAAACCATAAATTCCTTAAATTCCATATATTGTAAAAACTCATCATCAGCAAGGAATTCATTACAATCCTTGATCCTAGGATCATCATCATTCTTCTCATCATACTACCATTGGATAATTCTATCTTGGGGAGTCTTTGAATCAAGAGTTGTTAAAAAGGCGTAGGACAACTAAGAGGGGGTGAATCAATTGTCACACAACAAACTTCAAACTTTATCACTTAAGGAAATATCTAAACCACACTATTTTGTTGGCTAAATATGAGCATGTGAAACACATATAACAAAAAAAAAAATAAATCAACACAAATGAACAAGAGATTTTACGTGGAAAACCCAATATGGAAAACATGGTGAGGTTAACTCACACTATATAGTATTTTAAAAAAGGAGGCTCACTCACCAAAATGGTGTAGGGGCACCCAAGCTCCTTAAAGGTCACTTGAAGAGTCAGGAGGATGCAGGGGTCATGAAGACCTATCAAACATCTCAGAGCATCAACTATGCTATTTTGGAACCTATAATGGCATTTGGAATGAATGAATGCAATAGAAGGTTTAAAAGTCCTGAGGGTCTTGATAAGGACCATATGACCAATATGGATTGTAAGTGGACCAATACTGTCCTAGGAGTCTAGATAGATATATAATGTTTCAATTATGTCAAATTAGGTGAATAATAAAGATGTGATAGTTTTGGAGGGTTTTTAGTCAATAAATTACGAGTTGGAAATTCAAATTTTGAAATCCAACAGCTAGTTTCAGTTTGGGTGGGTAAGTAGGTTTTAGGTGTTTAATCAACAATAATGTAATAAAACTAATCCAAATCGGTTGGAGCAGTTGGGAGATAGGTTTACAAACTTAGAGAAGTCATTTGTATGGACTGTTGGTTGATATTGAAGAGATTGTACGAACTGCTACAGAAAATATAGTAAAAACTTGAGATTTCTTGCATTTTCTTGAGTTTTTTTTATGAACTACTGATTGCCGTTGATGATATGATCAATTGGATGGTTTAGGGACTTGTATTTACATGATTTTAAACCCTTGTATGTCCTGATAGGCAATAACAATCAGTTTCTTGTATAATACATTGACTGTCCACAGGAAAGTTATGATTTTTCACTAATTTTGAGAGTCTTCACGAATGAATAATCCATTTCATGGAAGATTGTGACTGTAACTTATGAAATGGATCATATCTAACATGTACTATGCATAACTAATAGGGTAATGTGCAGGAGGGAAGGATTCTAAGGTGTACACCATGATTTGACAAGGCAAGGTGCATGGGAATGGTGCCTAAGGTATAGCAGTAGGAGTTCTACCTGAACAAGGGGAATTTTTTTGAGTTGAAAGTGTTAAAAAATGTTGAGTTATTTGTGAAAATTCAAAGAATTGGTTTTGGAAGTGATTGGAAGGCTGGTAACCAAAAAGCCCTAGTTTTAGGGGATTTAATTGAGGGTTTTGTGATTAGGGGTCTTAAAGGTGTCATGGGAGTCTAAGACCTTGAAAATCCTTAGTTTGGAAACATTTCAAGACACTGTTAAAAGTATCATAATTATGTGGACAAGATTTGAGTAGGGTTTCTTTGAAAAAGAGGGCTAATTAGGCCTTAATTTTGTGGAAACAACAGATTTTGGAGGGATTGATCCAAAACAAGAACCATCAGGGTTTGAGTATGTTGTGTAGCATTAGGAATGACATTTGAAATAGTCATTATTTTGAGGACTCATTTGGGAAAGTTGTGAGAAAAGTCAAAAAATAGGCGCTGGAGACCTAGTTGGGCTAGAAGCCTAATCAAGGTGGATAAGTGGGTTTATGTCTGAGACAAAGGCTTGGGGATTTGTAACCATTCAAGACAAGTTTGTTTGAGTTCCCTAAGATCATTCCTCGGGTTCAGATCCATAAGGGAAGAATATAAGTCAATAGGGAACCTTGAAGCCTTATCTCCATAAGGGTGCCTAGAAGTAGGTTTAAGAGTACATCATTGTAGTTCCTGAAACTTTGTGTTTTTTCATAAAATTCCCATACCGTGATCACAAAAGAAGGACTCACTCCTCTGCACAAAGGCTCGACACTTCCTACAAAAAGGACTCATTGTCCAACAAGAGGCTCACTTCCTATAGAAAAATTGTACAAAATAGAGTAAGGCTTTACAGCCCAAAAATGAACTAGAAAGATGCACCTAACATGTGTTGATATAGTTCTAGATATGCTCACAGCTACTACCTTTCTTATCACACCTTCAAATTCATTAGTTCTTCACTATTTCCTCTGTCACTTTCCTATAGACTCACTGCACATATTCACACACACCCATTCACACTTACTCACTCACTCTTCTAAATTGTTCACCATATACTTATATATATACCTGATCTCCATCGCAGGCACTAATTAGGTCGAATCCACAAATTATTTTCAAAATTCTTTAACCATTATTATGTTGGATCCAATAGTTCACACAAAAAAATCTTTATCACATTTCATCATGTCAGCTCGGACCAATAAATAGGTTGCACATAAGATTTCACATCAAATCAAAATTAACTTAATAAGTTGGCCAAGAATAATCTTCAACACAACAAGAAAACAATCAATCTGTTGGTTTCCACTACATTGTATGAGCACCAGAGCATGAAATAGTCTGATCATGCATGCCTTTAACATCCATTAGTAGTTTCCCAAAACCACAACAAGAGATTGTCATCCATAGAGAAGTGCAAACTAAAATACCAAATATGCAACCAAAAATATTGGACTAGCCACTAGAGAGGATAAGCACCAATATAAGAGTACCTAACCCAACTTCCAGCATACTACCAACATGGTGACATGAATGACAACAAATATATAACTTTACTCATTTTTTCAACAATCTCCCCCTTTGTCATTGATGGCAACATGTGAACAAGAAAAATTCTTTCTCCACTATCTCCAACACTCTCCATTCCAACTCTCTCTTCCTCTTTGACATCAATGGAAAAGGGTACCAAAAATGAGTGCAAACATGGTGACATCAAAATTTTGAAAATATTTCTAAAAAATTCCAACAATCTAGATCATTTAAGAAAGTAGAAATTAAGTGAAGATGTCACTCTTCACCTAAAACACCTTCTTATACCATTCTTTGAGAACTAGATACAACTTCTAGTTAAAAACAATAGGACTCCAATTTTGTTCATGTACTTTCCAATAATCCCAATAGAGTAAAAGAGTGTGACCAATCTACATTAGAAAAAAGTTTCTCAATATCTTCAGCATCAACAAGAATTCTAGAAAGATGCTCTAACCGGACTTCAACAATTTCTTTAAGAAGCCAGAAGGTCTTTGTTGCATCATCTCTCTATCTTTGTGTAATGATCAGTTCAGCCTGAAGTTCACCAAATCTTATCCTTTTTTTCCCTTCTTTATCTTCAAATATGTCAAATTTCTTTCCAATCTCATTCACCTCAGCTACAATCACTTCAATTCTTCTTCTGAAGTTATGTACAACAGCAGCCACCAAAGACAATACTTGTAAACATCTAAAATTTCTTTAACACACTTCTTAGTTTCTACAATCAATCCAGACAATCTCTACATATCCTTTTTACATATTCTTTCAGCCAAGATTCCCATCTTACGTCCTTCCGGACCTTCAAGCAACATCCTTTCTTCAACAATCTCAATTAGATTCTCTGGCAAGAAATCAGAAACAATAGATACTTCAATACCTTTCTAAAGTAGATAATCTACCAGTGCATCATCAATTTTCAATCTATCAATAGGTGAGGCAACATCCCATAATTCACCAATCTTCTTCATTTTTCCTTCAACTATCATAGAATGGATATCATTAGGATCAGGGGATTTAGTATCAGTCAGTGATTCTTTCTCCTTCTCATTTTAAATATCAATGATGTCTTTAGCCATTTCCTTTCTCTTTTTCAATTCTGGAGGGGAGTCACTGATAACAACGTCCAATTCTCTTTTCCCAGATGAAGAGCCTACTTTGAATTGAATTAATGTAGATTTACTGGAACAAGGGTTTTCTTGCAAGGATGAGAAATATGATCTACACATATTTTCATTATCTTCCAAAGACTCTAGTTGTTTGTAAATTTGTTTTCCAATAAGGATACGAAATTCCCACACCACATTATCTTTTCTCAGTAGAGAATTCATAAAGTAAAACACCAAGCATACCAGCAAGGATCCGAAATGAAATGGATAATTCTCAACCAATAACATTTGAATATTTTCAAGCAAATTCTCAAGTAATAAGCTACATAAATCAAATTGTCTATTCTCCTTAACCATCATGTGTGCAATGTGTATGACAATATCCGAAGTTGAGCTTTCACAATTCTTGAAATAATTTTTTTATGAGATACCATATGCAATATACCTAATAGTCGAATCAAAAAGTTTATCAATCAACAATGTTCTCGATTCAATAATGCTAGTCACCAATATCTTTATATTTCATACCTCTTCCGTGAAGTTCTCCAACGCTGCATAACCAAAGGATCGCCTAATTGTTTCCTTTCCTCGAGATCAAGTAGGGTTTGTCCAAAACAATGTTTACATCCTTAAGATAGCGTTCAATAAGAACACGACAACTTCCTTATCCTCTGAAACCCACAAAAATTCACTCCAAAATCCATCCCTTGGCTTTTATATTTTTAATTTGACTTCGCCTCAACCCTAGTTCACCCTCCTTCATTTTCTCCTACATGATTGTATTCTTCTACTTAGACCCTTTTTAGCTTCAGAGAGGTAACACCACATGAGCCACTATCCATTGATTAGCTTTCTTGAAATTCAGTGATACTTCTTCAATTTTCTTCTTTCCTTTTGCAAACTAAGAGAGGGTTTCTAGATTACCTGAATCAATCTTCAAATTCACTTCAGAAACACTTTGAGCACAATTCAAGAAATATTTAGAGAACTTTCTAACAATTTTAGATGTACAATTAACCAAAAAGCATCACAAATTTCTACTTATCCATTGTTGATTTTTCCCTAAGCGCATTAAATGCGAAAAACACAAAAAGCTGCTAAACACACACTTCACTTAACACAAGAAACCTTCAAATGGTCTACAAATCCTCATATCAACATATTTTTCTCAGGTTCTTCTTCCAGAACCTTTGAACAAGCATTCTTCACATTTTGACAACATGCCAACCTCTGACACACCATTCTTCCAGGGGTTTTTATGATCTTCTGATAATGCTCCCCCTAAGACCATGCTAGGTCTAAATTTTGAATAAGTCATTTGTACCGGATGAGGGTACAAACACATTAGGGGTCTTAGATTTCTCTTCTTCTTCTGCTTTCTTCTTCCAAGTCTTCTCCATCTCTTGCTTCATCTCTTCTTTATCAATCTTCTTTACCGGTTCACTCTTCTCTTCTGGAGCACATTTATTTTCTCTTATTCTTGCAAACTTTAGATACATGTCTAGGTTTATTGTAGTTATAACATATCACACCTTTCTGATTAGATTGTCCTCCATTATTCCTTGATCTACACTAATTTCCTTTTTGTTTGAATTTATTGTAGGCATAGCAATAGCCATTAAAGAATTGATTCCTCCTACCTTCAAACCTGTTTCTCATTACTCGACTGATCAAACCTACCTAAGTTCTACATTTTATAGCCTTATGTCCAAACTTCCCACATTCAAAACCTTTTTTGGAAAGAGAGCCAGAAAATTGGTTTATCCTACTTCAATTAGTTGCTCTATGGCCATATTTGTTACAAGAAAAGAAAACACCATCAAAAGAGGGGTACCTTTGTGCATTAGGTTGTTTCATAGGTGGTCGTCTTGCAAAATTCCTTCTCTACTTCCTCTTACCTTGATTCTTCTTCACATCTTTAGAACATTCACCGGTATCAGCTCCTAAACCACCTTTGTCTTTACATGGTTTTTGTTCTGCAAGAAATTCTTCAAGTTTACCGGAGCTGGATCTAAAATTATTTTCACAGTTTTAGCTTTCTCTAATTCCACTCTCAAATTTACTATCTCCTACTCGAGTCTGGAACATTCTTCAAACTTGTTCTACACCATTGTATTTAGACATTCTTCAATCCTCTTCTTTTCTTCTACTATCATTTTCATTCTGATTATCTCTTTGTTTTAGCTATTTAGTTAATTTCTATAGGTTCTTCTCCTTAAAAATTACACTTTGTTCCTCATTTAAACACATCTACATTTGTTCACCAAGATCTCTCTTTCAAAATTTTCTTTCCACTTTATCAAGATCTTTAAGAGTAGTCTGGAGTTCTCCTTTGTCATTCATTATCTCCATCTTTAGGATCTCCTTCAAGCTATTAGACTTTACCATAGGAACCAAGAGCTCTTATACCAATTGTTAAATAGGCATAGGAAAATTGAGAAGGGGGTGAATCAGTTGTCACACAAATTCAAACTTAAAAATTTATAACTCATCAAATCTTCAACCACACTATTATGTTATTAAATATAAGCATGAAACATAAATAACAGAAAGTAAATCAACACAATGAACACCAAATTTTTATGTGGAAAACCCAAT
The DNA here is from genome assembly GCA_007258455.2 of Sequoia sempervirens. NCBI lineage: Eukaryota > Viridiplantae > Streptophyta > Pinopsida > Cupressales > Cupressaceae > Sequoia > Sequoia sempervirens. The sequence goes on along the minus strand of VDFB02153447.1, from coordinate 11,642 downwards.
AAGGGAAAAACCATGATGAGGGTTAACTCACACTATATAGTATTTTAAAAGGGAGGCTCACTGTCCAAGTACAAAGGCTCACTACCTACAAAAAGGACTCGCTATCCAACAAGATGCTCACTACCTACATAAAAATTGTACAAAAGAAAGGATTTACAGCCCAAAAATGAACTGGAAAGATGTACCTAACATGTGCTGATACAGTTCCAAATATGCTCATAACTATTTGCTTTCTGATCACACCTTCACATTCAATACTTCTTCACTATTTCCTCTTTCACTTTCCTACAAACTCACTACAGATATTCGCACACACCCATTCACACTTACTCACTCTTCTAAACTGTTCACCATATACTTGTATATATACCCAATCACCATCGCAAGAACTAACTAGGTTAGCTCCACAAATTAGTTTCAAAATACTTTAACCATTATTATGTCAGCTCCAATAGTTCACAAAATATTTCCAAACACACAAAACAATCTTTAGCACATTTCATCATGTCGGCTTAGACCAAGAAATAGGTTGCACATAAGGTTTCACATCAAACCAAAATTAACTTAACAAGTCAGCTAGGAATAATCTTCAATGCAATAAGGCAACAATCAACCTATTGGTTGCTACTATGTTGTACGAGCACCAAAGCATGAAATATCCTGATCATGCAAACCTTTAACATCCATCAATAGTTTCCCAAAACTACAACTAGAGATTATCATCCATGAAGAAGTGCAGACTAGAATATTGGATGGGCAACCAAAAATACTAGACCAACCACCGGAGAGGATAAGCACCGGTATAAGAGTACCAAACCCAACTGCTAGCATACTACCAACATGATGACATCAATGATAATAAATAGATAAATTTACTTATTTTTCCAACAAGAGTATCTTCAATATTAGGAGGAGGGAACTTCTCCACCTCCTCATCATCAGGAACATTTTCATCCATTTGTTCTACCTTGGCTACTTGGACATCTTCTTCTTGCACCTCTACAGGCTATTCTAGAATATCCATAGCCCGAGGTTTTTTTTCTAAGAGAGCTTGTGCTCTCTCAATAGCCTCCTTCACCTTTACCTTGAAATCACCATTCTGGTAATCCATTAGTTTTGCAAAATCTCTTTCGAAAGGATATTCAATTTCATCATAAGGCTCTCATAGAAGGCATTCCTTTTCATAATACTATCTTCAATGACCATTATGGTTTCCCATTCCCTCTTTCTAGATATAATAGCCTCATTACTTTTCAAGTTTCATAATACATCATCTGTGTACAATAACTGATGGCAGATCCATGATAAGCTTTTATCCCTTCTCCTTGCGATCACAAATAATTTTGGCTCAAACAAGCTAACCTCATCAATAGGTAACCTAGGGTTTTTTGTTCACTTTTTCTGCACATGCCCCACTTGAGGCAGGGACCCTCTATTGCTTGCTTTCATTATTTGGTTTTGCTTTAGGTTTGGCCTTTTCCCCTTAAGGGATAGGCTCCTCTAAATTTTTCTTTTTGCTTCACTTGATTGAACTAATGCTTTATCCACACTTGAGGTGCCTTTGGTTCCAACATTTTAGTCTAAAAGTACTCTTAAGACCCAAAGCTTTGACCAAAATTCCACTTCGAGGTGAAATTTTCTGAATGGATTGACCTTCAGAGATTCTTCCTTCAGGCAGATTTTTCAAGGAATGTTGTGTTTTAGAGAATCTAGGATGCTCTAGATTTTCTAAAGTCCAATCCTTTCGAAGAATCTGGCCCTTTCCAAGTTTCCTGAAATTCATCCCCCTTTCATATTTTTGAGGATTGAAAAAGGTCTTGTTGCTACATTTATACCTTATCAGTGGCAGTACTTGAGGATAATTTATGATCATTTTAAGGGTCTTTTATGTGGTTTTTTTTACTTTGTTTCCTCATTTACGCATTGTGTTTTAAGTTTTGTGACCTCCATTCTCCCATTACTGATCATATTGGCAATCTGAGTGGCTGCATTCAAGGATTTAATTGGGGTTGAGGGTGTTCTCTTTTAGTAGGCTTTGATCTTCTCCCTCATTCAAAAGTTATGTGCATTGAACCCATTGACATTTCAACTCTATTTTATGGGGGTTTCAATGATTTGAAGATATGTGTCATCAGGGTTTATTTTCTCACATTTGATTTGATGATAAAAAGTATTAATTGTTTGGGTGTTGGTTAGAGATGGTAGATCTAACAATTAAATGTAGATTTTATATAATAAACAGAGAAACTAAAACATACACAGAATAAATCATAACACAAAGAATTTAACGTGGTTCACCCAATCGAGCTACATCCACCAAACCGCAGCCATCAACACTTTTATTATCCAGTGTAAAACCTATTACAATCTTGCGAATAATCGCGTTTTTCATCATATAGTAATACCCATCTAAACCCCCTTTTAACAAGCTTAGAAGCTTCCAAATTTTTGCTCCTAAAATTTGATTTTTCCCTTTTCAGTGATCACGCCAAAGAAGAAATTTGGTCACGCCTGAACTCCTTTTTTCACCCCGGGGTCTGCCCGGCCCTGCACTCTAAGGTCAAGCTGGGATGTACAAGAGGCCATGGGCTATACAAAGATAGCATGATCACCACATACCAACATTGGGTTTATTTATTGATGATTGGTTTTCCCATAATTTGATACTAAGGTGCGATTTTACTTAGCATTCAGGTTCTTTGTCCTAGACTCAGAAATCCATTTACATATTATTCAAACTAGCTTAATCATTCCTCCATTTGAGTTTGCCTTTTAGGCTTTCTGCAATGGCAAGTTAGTTAACACAAGTTTTTATACAAACTAGGGTTGTTGCCATATTTTAGTGTTGCTACTGATGAAACCTAAGTCATTATTCCAAATTTAAGATCATAATTTTCTCATACCAACAGGCAAAGTAGAGAATAGAGTATTACCAGCAGAAAGCATGAAAAACAAGGTATCCGGGTAGTTTGACAATTTGTATTCTTCACCGCATCATCATTTTGTGTTGTGGATCACCAAGATAGTTTCATGTTAAGCAATTCATTGGTAAGTTTTGTGATGCTGCATTAATCTGTGTATGAGCTTGGGAGATCCCAAAGGATGTTTTTCATTTATTTTATCATGTACCAACAGCAATATAAGTATGTCAGCTGCATATATAAGGAGTAATTGTTAAATGTTTTGTGTTGGACATCTGTTTTGAGTCATAGCTATAGTCTAGCCTAACTTGTGTTGGTGCACATTAACCATTGTTCATGATTTGAGCTGACATGTGAAGAACATTTTGTATTTCATACTTTTATTTGAAGTTGACTTGGAGTGATTGAAATCTTGGTAGCTGATATATATATATATATATGTACATATAATATCATTAATTCATTTTGAAGAATGAATAGGTGTGGAAGAGTAGTGCAGATGTGTGTGCGAATATCAGAAAATTAGTTGAGTGAACTTTGCTCGAGTAGGAGAGAATTATTGTGAATTAAGGTAGAGCAGAGTAGAGCTAAGTGCAGAGTCAAACAAGAGGTCCAAAATTTGGTACATGAGTTTCATCGAAACTGAAACTAGGCATTTGTAGATGTTATCTTCTTAGTTCAACATTTTTTTGTAATCTAAACATTTTTGTAAGGCAATGAGCCTTCCATATTTTCAGCAATGTGCCTGAATGCATGTGCATTCCATTTTCTTCATACTTTTAATAGAGTATATAGATTGTGGAATAATCTCCACCGTGGTTTCCCCCTAATAGGGTTTCCAAGTAAATTTTTTATGTTATAGTGTTTTGATTATTTCTTTTATCGTGCTTGGTATGTTTATTCCCAGTTTAAATGCTGTGAATGGCTTCACACGCACTGAAATTACAATCTGGCAGTATCACCTCCCATTCACCTCCTTTCTGCCAGCTTTCCTGAGTCCAAAAAAATTGGCATCAGAAAGGTGTTCCTTCCAAAAGTTTAACAAACTTGAGGTGAATCTGGAATACACAGAAATTGGTGGTCTTCAACAATATCTTATGGTGGCACTTGATTATCTTGATCAATCTAAAGCAAAAGTCATGGAGTTAAAAGCAAATCTTTGGATGTTAAAAAATTCATTCAATCATTGAAGGATAAAATCAATGAGTCAAGAGAAAAGAGGAAGGAACTTTGTGATCAACTAAAGTAGAAAAAAAATAAAAGCTTGGAAGATGTCCACCTGAATCAAACCCTAAAGAAAGGTACCTCTAGTAGCATGACTAGAACAGGGAAGAAAAGGAAGAGTGTTGTTAAGCAAGAAGGTATAGAAGAAAGTGATCCTAAACATGAGCATGAAAGAATAAATATTTAGAGAGCTTTGGAAGAATTGTAGAAGGTTATTTTTTATCCTAATTTTGATTCATATATTGTTGTTGTGGAGAATCTCTATAGCATGATTAATTCTTTGAAGGCCTACATCTCCAGACTTGAAATTTCTACTGGAATTAGGCCTGATAAAGGAAATTCGGAAGATATCATAGTAAAATGTACAAATGCACACAGTCGTGTAATGAAGGAATTAGAGAGTGTACAAGGTTGTGAAAAAGAGGCACAAGAACTACTTTCTTTTTACCTAGATTGGTCTGATAGTACATTGGCTATGAGAAATGAGATAAGGATGAGTGAGTCCCAGTTGAGCACTCAGGTAGATACATACAAGTTAGTAGAAGATAAAGATAATTAGAGGTGATCCTACATTGTGTAGCTTCAGGATAAATTATTCTCTCTACAGGATTGAAGGATAAATGTTATCAAGAAATTTTGGCACTTAGATACATGATTAAACCCAGACATACTTATGTTTCTAGTGCTCTTGGTTGTATTAGTGAATTCTCAAATATTAATCTTAGTCCCAATACTTTAACACATGGTGTAGATTCCTCAACTAAACTTGAGCTATCTTACAAGACTCTTTCCAATGCAAAAGGTTCATGGGAAGAAGGTAAAGCATCGAGGAAGGCTATCCTAGAGAATCTCAGAGGTTCTTCAGGTTAATTCAAGGTTGTGTTCATATTGTTCTGGTTACATTTTGATGCATATTTACATATATACCGAACCCATTTCTTTTTCATTGATGTCAAAGGGGGAGAGATAAAGAGATAAATACATAGAGAGACAAAGGAAAACATTTTTTTGATGAATAGTTTTGATAGGGGGAGTAGCTAGAGTATTCAATTGTGGTATACTAGAATATGTTTTTGTCATGCATGTTGCCATCAATGCCAATGGGGGAGATTGTTGGAATATTTGCAACATGAGAATGAAGTATGTATGGTTGTGTTGGTTGTTCTTATGTTTTCATTGATGTCAACATGGTGATAACTATATGGGAATTCTACTTGGTTTAACAAAAGTTGCTTTTTGTTGGTAATACTCTTTTGTGATGGATTAGTGTGTTGCTATTTGAGTCTAGAATTCACTGCAAGATTTGATATGACTCTAATCTCTTAACCATGTTTTATTGAATCATGTTTAGATAGCTATATCCTAGATATTGATATTTCTTTTTTTGTGAGCAGAAAATTATATCTGACAAAGTTTAACTCTATATCCTACTATTGCTTTGTGTTTGGCATACTGTGTGGGAGACTCTGCATTCTACTAAAGTGAAAATTCTTATGTTGCAAATTTTTTTATGGTCTCTTTGCTGGTAGTATGAAGGGAAATTAATGTGTTCTCATATCCAAAAGGTGTTTGCTTTGAGGATTATTTTTTGGTTTGAAGAATTGTGTTCTAGCCTTGGCCGACTTGGCGAATGCAATATATTATGAAGACTAGTTATGTTTTATGGATGATACCCGACTTGGAATAATGCACTACATGGATAAAATGATTAAACCTTATTGATGAAAAAGATATACTTATATATATAAGGTGAAAATTTGTGTGTCTGAATGCATGAGAAAGAAGGATAAGTGAATGCAAATAGAGGAGAAGATCAGAGCCTAGATGCTTTATCAATTGTGATCAATATAGTTTTATTGAGCGACTCCTTTGTGAGGTAGTACTACTTATTATGAGCTTTAGTGGAACTAAACCTTGCACATTGAAGGTGTATCCTATTAGTTCAATCTTTTGGCATTGAGCCACTATCATTGTATCTTGGTAGTTAGCCATCTTTTGTGCTCAGGCAACGAGCCTTTTTAATGACAGTGAGTCCTAGCAGTGAGCCCCGTAATATTTTGTGAGTTAACCCTCACCGTGGTTTTTACCATTTTGGATTTTCCACATAAAAATCCTAGTGTTTATGTGTATGGTTGCATTGACTTATTTTTTATGTTGCCTCTTGTTTATTCAATCAAAATTGTGATAATGTTTAAATGGATTCTATTATGGTTTTGTGGAATATTGATTCACCCCCTCTCAATATTCTAGATGTTCAACACAAATATTTGATTCTGAGAAGAATCACTAACCTAAGCTCTTGAATTGAATTTGCAAAAAAGAAAACCCTCAAACCCAGACAATTTCAACAAGCCCTAGTGACAATTATAGACAATAAAAACTCTCACTATCCCAAAAATATGAAACTCCTAAACCAACTAATGCATGACTCAAACAAATCTCATATGAAAATAAACTTACTTGGGATAAACACTTCCATACCTCTACAATTGAAAGCCTAAGACTCACACACTTTCTACTTGGCTAACACTTCTCAATTCTTGAAGAATGCAAATGGTGAAATAAAACGACAAGAAATATACATTATGTAGACAATTAGGAGTGTACAGCCATTAATGATTAAGGAGAAATTCATGTGAGTGAGATGAAAAATTAGCTTATCAACTTTGAATCTGGGCCATCAATCTTATTGGATTTAAAATACCATCAATGGAAATCTTTAAGCATCATTTCTGGTTTTTAAAAAAAATTCCTTAAAAGTAGCGATACCACCTCAGAAAGTCACCAAATTTACCCTAAATTTCATTATTCATCTTTAATTTGACAATACTAATGTATCACAATCCTGGTCCATGCCTTTCATTTACATTGACAAAGTACAAAGAGTTGTCATTGAAGAGAATATTCCCTAAAACATCCCATCACCCATTACAAATTTTCCTTCACTTTCCAAAATTCAATCAGTGATGAGAGTACTAGCATGATGAAATATTGACCACAAGATCACTACTTATATTTGGAAATATTCACCTTAAATTGCTCATCACTGATGCATGTTTCAAATTCTAGACCACATCAATGACGGATGAAAAGTAGAAATGGAACTAGATCAAGCCACATGCATCTTCCTTTCAAAATCAATGGCATAAAAAATATTGCTCATCCACCCATTTCAAAATAGTGATGTCTCATTAAGATTAGGTACCTCATTGCTCATCACCAATTTGAACAAGACAAGTGCACAACTATCCACAATGAACAATGGAAAGAAACACAAAGGACCTTGAGGTCACCACTCATTGCTACTTCAACATTCAAAACTTAAGAACAATTAGTGATAGCCTAAATCTCTAGCAATAGAAAGATAGACTTATAGATCGTGTATCACTGATACGGAACAAATGTTCTTAAATCCATTCATGATGAGTGATGGAAAAATGCAGTGGACAAGACTTAAGTGAAATAATTTGTGTGTGCTCATAAGTTGTACTAAGGAAGGGGATCACCTAGGATAATGTATAAAAAGGACTTAAATGACTTAAAACATGTTATTTCAAAGGATGTAAAGGAAACATAAGATCAATTGATCAACCTTATAAAATAAAAGTATTTCTCACCTAGGTGCAAAGGGGTCGGTAACTTCATGGGCTTCAATGGCTCAAGATGTCTTAACCAGAATGGGGACAGGAAATAGGTCAATTATGGATCATAACATTAACAAGAGACAAGACTCAAGGGTTTGAATGAGATACCTTGACAACAAGATCCCAAGGAAATAACAATGGACAAACCCTAAGTCCAGATACATAAAACTAGCTGAAATTTACAAAGTTTTTGAAATGGAACCAAAAAAATTTTAGGTGTTCCATCAATGGCTCATGTTGGGGATGTTTGTTCCTCTAGAGTAGAGAAATATTCCAGAATCTCAAGTGAAGAAGAACAAGCACAAAGAACCAAAAATCAAGGACCTGTCTAGACCAGGCAAGAAAACCAAACCAAAGCAAATGACATATGTACAATATTTACATGAGTTACTAGACTATACCAAGAGATCCAATCTCCTATTTCTTTGAAGCCTCTTCTCATGTGAAAATTTTCAACCTATATTTTGAAACTCTACCAAGATTCAAATTTACTTGGTGGCCCCAAGCCCCCAAATATTAAGACTGGTACTTTCCCCTATCAAAAACCTTATTTTCTATTGGTTGTACCATGGTAAGGTTGAAAACATTCTCATGAATTACCCACTTGTTGATCATGATGTGGCCACTGAAATCAACCACTATGGATATGTGTCTGAATTTGTTATTATTATTGTCATTCGTGTCCAACTGAGAACTGTAATCAAGCATTAATCAAAACACATGATTGGTATGACATTTCATCTGACTCATTTTACAACTATATTACACCAAGTTCCCATCCAACTTGATAGGGAAAGTGAAACACTCATAATCCATCTGAACACCTTCAGCATATAATTTGTTATCAAATTCATTTTTCTCATTAAATTGGAAACCCTCATACACACTCCTTTCAGGATTCCCATCTAGGGGCATATATTCTAACCCTTTAAAGTGATATTGCAACTCTATTACTAGTCTTCTAGTATTATTATTATCTAGCTTATGTCCCATACCAAACACACATTCACTTTGTGTGATGAATAGGAAATGTTCATATACATGCTTCTTTTCAAACTTGTAATCACATTCATCAGAGCAGTCTAAACCAGTTATGCTGCCATATGCTCCATTTCCTTGGGAAAATGATTCATCAGACCTTGTAGCATTCTTACTTTCATTCAGATTAGGGTCATTTCCACAAAAAAGCATTATCCACACCATCCCAAGCATCAAAGAATATTTTTGTTTCAAGTCGATATTCCAATTCTCCATTCCAATCCTTGCTTGACTTGAAACAAAATGCTTCAAAGGATGGATCAAATAACTTAAGATCAATGTGATCAGCAGTAAGGTATTCAAGTGCTCCATCAATTAATAAGTTTGTTAACTCATAGGTACAAGACTCAGTGCAACTTGAACATTTCTCATTAGTATCCAAGTAAGTTTCCTCACTCCTTTTTTGAACAAATTCTTTGTTAAAAACTATCATGTCCATCTCTGCTACAAAACTGGTACATCCCATTTCTATTTCATGCAAGAATTCAAAAACATGACCCTACTAGCTAGCATCACAAACCCATCATTTTTAACATTGGAATTAGGCTCAAGGTATTGGATATAGGAATTCTTATCTTCAAATTTATCATTAACCATACTTCCAAGACATTTCAATTTTGATACAACTAGATTGCATTCCCAGTATCCTTCCCATGAAATTTGTTCATCCACTGGTGAGGGAAAAACCTCATGGGTATTGACATTGCTACATTCTTCAAGAAAGAAGGATGTCTTTAGGTCATTCTCACAAAAAGATTCATATTCCTCATGAAAGTAATTTGAATTCTCAATTTCTTTATCTTGATTATCAACCTTCAAAGGTATGTGAGTAGTAATTGGAAGTATAACAATTTCATCATCTACACCACTAGACATATATTTATCTTTTGAAACATCCTTATCCATTGCTTGGATAAACCCTTAATCTTTGACAATAGAGTGAGCACCACTATCATTTTGAGACCTCATTTTTTGTATATATTCAGACTTAGCCTCCTCAACAATCCTAACCTAGCCAATTATCTACTCAAAATCCTAAGGTTTCAATTCCTTGGGAAAGGTACTAATCTCTAGCTCATAAATGTCACAAAATACATCAATACACACTGAATCTTTAGGTCTCAACCTTTTATGAATTTCTAACAAGGAATCCAATAACCTTGCTAATAATTCATATGGTAATTCCCCCACATCTCTTCATGCTAGACAATCTTTAAACAAAATATATTGAATCATCATTATTTAAACTTTGTTGAAATCCATCATGAATTTGTCCATGATTAACATACTATGAGGCTAAAAAAGATAAAGCATCAAAAGAATCATCACCTTGATCATCCCTTTTATTATTATTTGTTCCATTTATATGATGCATACTAGGACAACAAACACTTGTAGCCATATATCCCCTCATCATTGAATATTTCATAGTATTTTCAATATCCATAGCAATGTGATATGCCTGATACTATATTTTGGGCTCCTTATCCCTTATCAAATAACCCATATCATTATCAGATGCACCTAGATATAAAACTAAAAATTCTACATCACTCGGTCTTATGTTTTCAGGAATATTCATTATTGTTTTGGAAAATTTAAGGTTAAAAGTTGGGACCAACTCCTCTTTATCCTTTTGGATTTCCATAAACCTTTATCTTATCACATTTGGACTAATCCTTTCACTAAATTGTTCCACAAATGCTATCATGAAGTCATCCCATGAAGGTACAAAACATACTAGTAAATATGAGAAACAGTCTCTAGCATCTTCTTTTAAAGACTAAGCAAAAATCTTCATGACAACATCCTCATGATCTATCTCATAATCCCCCATCAAATCCATGAATGTACTAAAATTTTTAGAAGATGACTCAGAACTTTGACCTATAAATTTAGGCAAATGTTTCCTAATATTATTAGGAATCTTTTTAGGGAAACCTTGAATACCACTAAAGATGAATGGCTTATATCTCTCAATAAAGAATTTCCTTTGATGACATGATAGAGATTGCATGCCTTGCATTTTTTTACTTGATGTTCCACAAGGAGATATAGGGGAATGATACATTTCTCTTGTATCACTATTTAATCCTTATATATCAACTTCATAGTCAATTGCCTATTGCCTCATTCTTTAAATTAATCATGGTTTTAAAGTGTATAGCTCAAGCACATTCATGTTTTAAAGCTTTCTAAGAGGAAGATTTCAAAAATATTTATACTTCTTCAACCCAATATAAATATTAAAAATTGCACCTTAGATGTAAAAATTAGTACCACCCTTCCCTTCACTAGTGCTCAATTCACTTAATAGGGAATTTTTTTTTTCTAGATCATGCAATACAACTTTCATGAAAACCAAAACAAAGGAAATACCTAGATATGATTGCAATCACCTTAAATTATGCTTCTGACTAGAAAATTTTGCAGCTCTGAAGCTATCATCACAATTACTTCTTGTTCTCTGCATAGAGTCTCCACCTCTGCTTTTACAAATTGAACAACATGAAGCATTCTTCAAAGGTTTACTTCACTCTTCTTAGAAAACCATCATTTCATTATAATAGATTTCTTCAAATAATGCATATGGGTGCAAAGATCTCAAAGTCACCACCCACACTTAGTGATAAATTTTATGCAAGTATCAATGGAAGTGTGGTAGATCTTCAATTAGAATTTGTAAGGTGTGGACAAGCATTTTGGCACCTTAATCCTCTCTAACACTTCTAGGGTTTTTCACCTAAAAGGAGAGAGATGGGCGAAAATTGGAAATGTGCCCATTCAAGAATAATGTAAATATGAATGAATTATG
>VDFB02153446.1:0-29216 GCA_007258455.2 Sequoia sempervirens | reverse complement strand
TGTAAAATCTAGTGTTCTTTATGTTAATTTTTCTTTCTGTTATCTATGTGCCATCAAACAATGGCCCCTCATCATTTTCATGGTCTTTTAGCTATTGTTTCATGGTGTTGGATCTATGTTGCTTTGATTTTATGATGTATCTTGGCTTGAACATGCTTATTTTGGTGCTAAAATTCAAAGAATGACATCTTGTGAATGTGTTGTGAAGTGTTGTAAGAAATTTCTACATTCTTCTATATTCTATTTAATCCAATTCACCTAAAAACCACCTTTTCACTCATTAACAAGTCCTATTTTGAAGTGTTGTAAAGTCTTATAACAAGATTTCACGCTTTTCTAGAAATATTTTCACTATTTACACCCTTCTCATACTTTCTTTTGTCTCTTTATGCCCTCATATGCTTATATTAAGTGTATTTTTGGGTCTTATACTGAAAAACAACATTAAACACAACATTATTTATAACACTTGGTTTTAGGTCCTAGGTGGGACCCATTCACCAAGTGTGGTGAATGAGTCCCCCGTGGCCCCAAATTCAAACTATTTCAAAATCTCTTTCGGGATTTTACTCAAATTCAAATCATGTCAGCCTGTGATGAGGTATGAATAGATAGTAAGGAACAATATTTGTATAAATAAGTGATTTTCACCTCATTTTACATCTCCTACATAATCGATTCATTCAAGCATTCAATCTCCTAAGTCATTCAAGAAATCAAGCATTTTGCATCATCAATTCAAGCTCTTTCAAGCAGTTTGGAGTGGCCATTGACATCACTTAAGATTTCCATGCTCAAGGACATTCATAAGTTTGTAACACTTGTATGTTATTCATTTATCATTTCCTTTACATTTCATTTATCTCTATTGGGTTTGATTACCAAAGTGGGGTTTGACCAAGGCAAACCCCTATTCAGTAACTCCCCAACATTTTTCCCCTTTGTGCATGTGTATTTGTAGCTTTGTTTGGCAGATTTAACAGGTTAAAGGTGTTGAAAAGTGGAAATCATGTGAACTAGGCTCTTCAAGTCAACTCATCATCTTTTCAAGCATTTTGAGTGTTTTCTATCTTTTTTCTGTAGAATTGACCCCAACAACACAACATTTATATATTTCCATATATGTTCTAGCAGTGTTGCCTCTTGCTTTTCCAAAAATCTTGGGGAGGAATGACTCGACACCCTTGGTGAATGAGTCCCACCTAAAATCTAAAAATCTATATGTTGTTAGATTCCAACTCCCGATTGTCAGAAATCAACTCCTACCACTTTTTCAACAGCAGAAGGATTGATTCACCACCCTTGGCGAAGAAGTCCCACTGTGAAAAATTAGAAAATTTCATCAACATTACAAACACTCTAGAAAGCTCACACAACATCCAAGTGCACTCAGATTTAACCCTATACATTTTGTTCTGCATATTTTTTTCTATTTCTTCATCTTTCATAGTTGTTTGCATATCACAAAGTGTTTTCAAACATAGCTTAAATTGCACTTTAGTACCCATTTTATATAATCTTAATCAATCAATTGCATCTAGACAACTTCACTTACATCATACCACATTTCTTACATCCTAATTTGAATGTGCATAAGTATTTTAGGAGCCTAAATCTCCCTCTTTCTAGGTGGAAAACCTTAAGATGAGAGCAAGCATTTTAGGGTTCCCAAAATCTATGTTACATTTTGGCGAACCCAAATTTTGGACATTTTCAAACTTCTGATTGGATTCTTATCTTACATCCTAGTTTTCATTTGGATTGACATTCAATTAGGACATTGATTTGTTATTGCATTCCAGGATATTTCATTTTGCATTAGTGAAAAATTCATTTAGTTTTCATTCTTGCATTCAATTTCATTGAAAAAAATGAAACTTTGCATTCTATATCTATAGTTGCATTCTAAAACACATTTAAATCATTCTTAAAATTATGAAAAACATAAAAAAATTGCATCCTAGGACTCATTTGCCACCCAGAGCGAATCAGTCCCTCTGCATATTTTAGACATTAATTTTGCATTGTTTCTACCATTTTCCCACATTTCTATTTCCTATATTCACATCTTTGTTATAGATATCGGATTTTGTGTTATTGGCATTTTACATTCTTAGATTAGCTTGCATTTCCATTCACCCTTCCTTTTTGGTACATGCATGAGTGTTTGGTGCGCCATTGATAATACCTTAGTGAGAAGAAGTTCTAGACTCATGGCATCCCGCGATAGTACTTTCATTGTGGATCTTGGGATCTCACAAGCTCCTACTCCTGGTATGGACAATGATGCATTAGGCCCTGGCAATACCACTTCCATTCCTTCCCCTTTCCATCCTATGCATGTTGACAATCAAAACAAGTCTCTCCCATAAGAAAAGGTTATTAACATACATATGGACTTTGCACATTTACAACAAGACTTGTCACTTGAAAACATTTCCACCACTACTATACCTTCTATTGAGAACCTTCATCACTTAATTGAAAGTGATGATGGCTTTCAAGCACTAAAAAAAATAGCCAAGATTTACAATAAACATGCCTCTTCCAATACTCCATCAACAAACATTCCTATGACCCTTGAGGAACATCTCAAGTTCCTCCTACTTCAACTATAGCTTCCATACCAACTTATACCAATCTGCAAGTCCAAACAACTTTACATCAATCCAATTACATAGCTACTTCATTCCTGATTTCCACTAGCATTCCTACTTCCTTTGTGGCATCAGAACCTCCTTCCACAACTTTCGCGCCCCTTACTATTCCTTCCAATTCCTTCCAATTCCCTTAATATCACCTACACTTCATCCCCAATTTCCTTTCCATCTCAACCCCACTATCCTGATCCCTTTCTAACATGACTCCTTAACACTGTTTTATCCATGCAACACCAACTTTCCACCATTAGTTAAGCTCAAACTAATCCAACCACATATCTTGTTCGTAGCAGCCCCTTATCTTTTGAAATTTTACATACCCCAATGCCACAAGGAATAGAAATTCCAAGGTTTGAGAAATATGGAGGAAAAGGAGATTCAACCATGTCAATTCTTTTATTGCCTTGTGTTGTGATTTTGTCCTTGATAAAATTTTAGCAAAACTCTTTCCAACAACCTTGAAGGATATTGCTTTAGAATGGTTTTCCAACTTGCCTAATCATTCCATCCATTCATTTAGTGGATTGGTAGAAGCTTTAATTAATCACTTTAAAGTGCACATGACACCTAAAAAGACAATGGTTTACCTTATGCACTATAGATAAAACAATGACGGAAAAGTAACTAATTTCATTTCGTGTTAACAGTCCTTATATGCTCAAGTTGATGTCCAAATTCCATATATGCACATTTGCAGAAGATGTTCATTGAGAATTTTCACACTAACCTTCAAGATAAGCTTATGATGATGAATGATGAAATTCCCTTCATTCATGCATTTTTGTACAACCTTATGTGAGTATCAAAATTCGTTTTCAAGTCATGAGTCAAAATCCACTTGTAGCCAAATTGACAAAACTGAAAACAATAATCAACACGAAAACAACACACAAAATTCTGCAAACTTAACTAAGGATTCTTACAATTTAGTTCACCTCCTTAACCCCAACCACAACCAACTTCACAAGTTCAAAATTCCATGGCCGCCTCTAAAACACATGTGCCTTATCATTATGGTGATCCAATTAGACATTTCACCCCTTTACCTGACACTCTCCACGAAACAATGAACCAAATCATCCAAAATGCATGCTTACCTTACCACCTATTTGACCACTTGATCCTAATCAACCCCTACCTCCTACCTTAAAGCCTAATGCTTATTTCCATTTTCATCATCAAAATGGCCATGACACTGAACATTCTAAGCGTCTTAAACATCTAGTTCAAGACCTCATTGATTCAAGTGAATTGATCACTATGGGTGTTAATGATCAAGGCAATAAGTTCTTTGCACCTCCTAACCAAAATCTCCAAATCTTCACCAACTCTATGCCTGAGCACACTACCTCGTTCATCAAGGCTATGAACCATCAAAACCTAACGTAATGACTGTTGATACACACAAAAAACAACCTGATACATCTCATCCTATTCCCCAAGCTAGTCCTTTGGATAAACTTGTCGCTATGATAGACATTATCCCTTGCAAGGGCCAAACCATACAATCTCTTGATATTAATTTTTATGCTAAAGACATACTACAAAAGCTTCATGATGGTCCTCTCTACATAGCTGGTAGAATCTATGATAAACCCACTAATGGGATATTAATAGATCTCACTTGTGGTGAGAACGTGATCATAGAATAATTTTTAGTATTACATGATCTATATCAAGATAACTATAATTTATGGACTGCATGGTCCTCTCTTGATATTAATTTTTCTACTAAAGACATACTACAAAAAGCTTCCTAATGGTCCTCTCTACATAGCTGGTAGAATCTATTGTAAACCCACTAATGGGATATTAATAGAAATTGCTTGTGGTGAGAACGTGATAATAGAATAATTTTTAGTATTACATGATCTATATCAAGATAACTATAATCCACTGACTACATGGATCAAAACACATCATGGTAAATTGCATGCCCTATGATTGGATCGATCATGCTACCTTTATACATAGGACATAATACTTTGGAGGTAACATTTTCCATTATTCCACAATCTAACCAATTTCCTTTGTGGCTAGGCCTTCCTTGGCTTCGCTTAATGAAAGTGGTCCCATCAGTCATTCACAAATGCTTAAATTTTCCACATGAAAATGAGGTAGTCACCATACACCATAGTGGCTTTAATCCTTTATCCTCCAAAGGTAAATTTTCATTAGAATCCTTTTGGCCTACACCCATAAAACCTATCACCCCTTGAAAGGACTTCGTTTACATTGCTTATCAAAATTTTAAAGCTAAAAGGATCATTGAATTATCTCTTCATAATACATCTCCATCCACTTCCATTCATCTTATCCTAGATGAACCTTTGATTACACCTGAGCATGACAGTTAGAAAACTAACACAAATTAAAAAAAAATCCCTTTAGACCCTTCCCCACCATTGTTGAAATGACAAAGGGAACCTGGCACAAAAACCTATTCAGCCTCCTTGAACCAAACAAGTATATAAAGCAAAAGATAAAGTGGTTGATACCTCTTCTTTGGTTTCCTCTATTCTTCCCCTTCGGAAGTAGACAAACCTATGATGACTCAATCCACTCTTACACCTCAACAACTGCAAAACCAAATTAAACAGAACTGTGGTGCTAGGGAATGAAGGCGTCATCGTCGTCTCCTTTCTTGTCAATATTTCCTAATAGACAATAAAGAAAATCAACCTATACCCTTGATAGAATTAATATATGATCACCTTCCCTCTACTAAGCAACCACACGATAATCCTATACCACCATCACAACAAAACAAACATATTCAACAGCCAACACTTTTTATACATCCATCCTTAGAAATCACCCTTCGTCCTCCCATCGTTATTAATCTTGATGATGACAATTATGATGGGATGATTGCTAAAATAGACAAAGAAACACACAGTGATTTAAACACTTTATTTTCATCGAAAATGAGCTTAAATGATAAATCCTCTCTACCAAGTGAAGAACTTAGTACAACCCTTAGTTCAGAACTTGCAATCCCTCCTTTGGATAGTCAACCGCCTTCACATTACACTAAACATGATTGGGAGACAAATGACTTGCTAGATGGTTGACTTTCCTTTTCCTAGCTATCCTTTTGTCTTTCTCTTCTTTCTTTTTATGTGCATACCATGTTCCCTTTGTATCATTTGTTTGATGTTTCCTTCTCTTTGTACACTTCTTCTATATGTATCTCTATTCTTCTATTTGTCGTTCCTTATACTATTCACTTTTGTTTTTTGTTTTCCTTTTGGGGATGATGCAAAGCATTGAGACACCCTATGTCTCTTCCATATTGACCCAAAACCCCTTTTTCTTTCCCTTTTTACTTTTTTTTTTCTTGTGTTTTCTTCTAGGGATGATGCAAGGCATTGAGACCGAAATGTCTCCTTCATGTTTGAAGATTTGGTCAGTGATCAGTGGGTTAGTAAGGGCATGTTTTATGTTTAATATTGTTAAATGAGGTCCAAAGGACCATATGCTATGTAATGGGGGGTTCTTAAGACAATTATGTCCTAGGAGTCAATTAGAAATTTGAAATAGATGTAATGTTGTTAAGAAGTTGTCAAAATGTAGTTTATTGAGATATTAAGAGTTTTAGTTTAGGAGTTGGGAATGCTATTTTGAATTTAAAATGTATTAAAAGGCATCTCCATGTCATTTTCAAGGTTGATTGATCACATTTTGGAAGCAATTTCATTAAGTTTCAGCGTTCAAATATACTTTTTCTCTATTTTTCCTAAATTTTCTTTGTGTTGTACGGACCCGTATAGGTATGACATGGTCTAAAATATTTTGTGGATGTAGGTATATATATCTATTCTCATTTAAAGTTTCAATTTCAAGTCTTAACTAAGATTTTTGTAAGAGATATCTTCATTTCATTGTGACTAACCTGTTTTGCTAAGTTAAGGGTTTTCAGGGAAACAAAATAATGTTTTAACCAATCCACCTACTGTTTAACCCTATCAAGCTCAGTGGATTAACTTGTAAGATGTTATTTTATATGTTGCAATGCTTTGAGAACTAAGAGAGTGAATAAATTTGATGGTGGTGTGAAACCCTATGGTTGGGTAGTGTTATTTCACCATGAAAATGAGGAACCATGATAGGGTTTGGACAATTTTATGAAATAATTGGTCTTGTGAAGATTTGGTGAGTTTTTGTAGGTAATTTGGAATTTTTTTGAGGAATTTTTTTTATTGCGTAAGCCATGGAGGTGTGATTTCCTATAAACCCTATGCCTTTGCATGGTAAAGTGAGGGTTTTCTAGAACAGTGTTATAAATGCCTTAAATGGAAAAACTAATCTTGAAATCTATTATTTTGTGACAGAATAAAATATTTTCCAAGGTGATTGGGTGAAGAATAGCTGAATAGGTGGAACTCTCTTTGTAAAAGAGGGTTAATTCACTAGCCTAGGATAGAGTTGTGTTATTGGTTCTCCAAGATGGTCCAAAAGAATCAGTATTAGTTTTCACATATGTTGTATAACCCTAAAAGGGTATCTGATTCACTAATTTGTTTGAGGTGTTTTGGGAAGTTGGGTTGAAAAATCCCTTAAACTGGGTTGCATATGCTACAAGGAAAGCATGATTAGAGGGTAAATTTTGGGAAAAATCATTTGATTTACTTTTAATTCTTGTTGATATCAACTTGATTTGCATATTGAATGGTTTGACACCCCTATGCTACATCACAAGGGGTATCTAATGTGCATAACCTCAAAAGACTTATCCTTATTTTCATGATTCTTTAGTGAAGAGGAGTCTAATGTCACTTTATCATCTTCATCTAAGGAATTACTATTGTCAATGTTCTCATTTTATTCCATCATTATATCTTCGCTAGTAGGAGAGTTATTACTAGAACCACAAACCAAATGTTCTTGATATCGAAGGATTGGTTCTTCTAAGATAACTTCATCACACTCAAGGGAGCTATAAATCGTTGAATTATCTTGTTCATCAAAAATGTTGTCTTGTTCAAGGATGTTTTCTCTAGGGGAAGAGAGGAAATCAAGATTCCCATGACTTTCATCAATTAGATCTTCTAACATCAAAGTATCATCTTCACAACTAGGAGATACACTAGGAGAAGAACAAATGTGATTGTCATTATCATTAACGGTTTCATTCATTTATTCCATAATAGGATCGGTAAGGGAAGGATAACAAAGAGGGTTCTCATAGATCTTAAAGTTTTGATCATCCAACACCAACATATCTTTACTTATACTTTCATCCTCTAGAACATTATCTCCAAAGCTGAAGATGTTGGGAGATGAATGTAGACTAGTTAAAGTTTCAAGGGTTATGTGGTCATCATGATTACCTATGGTTGTTTCTTCATGATCATAAATTCCTTGTTCACTAAGAGAGATAAGGGGAGAGAAACAACTAGGACTCTCAAAAATCTCATTGATTGGTTCCTCTAACACCAAATGTCCCATTCGCAAATAGGAGAGATATCAGGAGAAAAATGAATATTATTGTTAGGATTGTGCAAGGTTGTATTATCTTTCACTAAAACACTCTCATAGGGAGGAGATATGGACATTTTCTTAGCGTGAAAGGTAAGGTACTAGCATTGTTTGACCAAAAATGAAAAACACTTTTAACCATCTCATGCATTGCTTTAATAATGTAAACAATTTATATCCAAATATGGAAAACACATGTATCCAATGTATGCAAAACTTTAAGAATGCAAACAATGTATATCAATAAATGAAAAGCACCTTTATCAAACTTATAAAAAGTTTTATGAATGTAAAATTGTATATACAAAAGTGAAAAATAATTTTATCCATATTATGCAAAGTTTAAGAAATGTGAGCATTCTTAGATCTAATGATGCTTGTAATTGAAATGATTTCAAAAATGACTGCCCTAAATTAATGTTTTTCGACCAAGATGTGTAAAATAGGTGTTCCCAAAACTTTCCATACTTATAGTATAAGTTACCAAGAGTCTTAGGAAGCATAGAAAAGTAGATTTAAATCTTGAAAATCATAGCTTCAAACTCAATAGGGACTAAGATTCCATTAAGGGCATCTTGGTCCTATTGAAGGAATTTGAAGGTTCTGGAAACTTGAATAGAATGCAACGAACTCAAACAAGATTCTGAGGTAAGAACCCAAAGAGGGATGAAGATGCCAATAAGGGTTTTTTTGTCCTAGGGTAGGTTTTTTATATAAAAATAGAAAATTTTGAGTTGTTTATAGCCTTCCCATATTGCGTACCTGGGGACCTGATCTTGAAAAATAGAAATTTGTTTAATTGAAGGCCAAAAGAAGTAACTAGTGACATGTAATTGGATGCAAATTTGAATGTGATATTTTAAAATTTGAATGCAAAACAACGTTCCTAAATGCAATGAGGATGACTGATAATGCACTTTTCAATTTTTCAATGAGATGAGATGATGCAAGAAACTAAAAATGCAACCTATATGCACTTTCACTAATACAAATGTGAGAAACCATAGATGTATTTTCACTAATGTAAATGGAAAAAACCCTAGATGTAATTTCACTAATGCAAGATGTAAGAGACCCTAGATGTAATTTCACTAGTGCAAGATTCAATGCAAGAGTGAATGAAACCGATATCTAGGAATTTTTAATGAACTCCGAATCAAAAAATGAATGCTCAAGACATACTAAAATGAATAATAGGAAAATGGGTGCTTTATGTACTAGGTCATCGAACATCACTATTATCCTCAATTCATTCAATAATGTCCTAGGAGTCCTAATTAAATTAACTATCAACCTCACAAGGTGAGTAAATTCTCAACAAGGAGAACCTAGGAGGGTGTTCTTTATGTTGAAAGAATGAAGAAGAATGACTATTTCTATAATTTTGGGTTGTCATTGATTGCATGTTATATGGGTTTTGATTGCAAATCTAAGTCAGTGCTTTGAATTAGGTATTTTGGTTTAGTACTTGAACCAACATACAAGCTACACCCTCTAGTATTTTAGTCTATAATCCTCCACAGTAGATATTTGCTTCTCATGGATTTGGTAAATAGTTTATGGATGTTGAAAGAATGCATTTTTAGAATCTCTCATGCTTTGGTGCTCGTACGACATATCAACATTATTTTATTGATTACTTTTTGTAATAAAGTCTATTTCTAGTCGACTTCATGAATAAGTTATGATATAGTGAATCAATTTGTGTTATGCAGATATATGTGCCACCTATCTTAGGTCTATGTAGACAAGATAAAGTATGCTACATGCTTTGGTTTATTGGATGCAAATTCTTGAAGCCAACATTTAGTAATTTTGGTAAACAAGGAGATGTATCTAATCAAGCTGACATAATTGATGCTTATGGATGGATCAAGTATATATGTTAATTTTTTTTTGAAGATTGAGAGATCGATGAGGCAATTGTGAATGTGAAGGAGAAGAAGTGCAAATATGATAAAGTGTGTCAAGACAGTTTACTGAGCATCATCAAAACTATATCAACACTTATTAGGTGCACTATTTATAGTTCATTTTGCTATGAAGCCAATTTTTGTTTTGTAATATTTTTAGAGGTAGTGAGCCTCATTGTAGGCAATGAGCTTTTGTATTCAAAAAGTGAGTCCTATTCAGGGTAGTGACCCTTTGGCAGTGAGCCTTATATATTCAGTTTTAGAACTACTTTATATTTTAAGTTAATCCTCACCGTGGCTTTTCCCTCATTGGGTTTTCCATGTAAAATCTAGTGTTCTTTATGTTAATTTTTCTTTCTGTTATCTATGTTCCATCACACAATGGCCCCTTGTCATTTTCATGGTCTTTTAGCTATTGTTTCATGGTGTTGGAACTATGGTGCTTTGATTTTATGATGTATCTTGGCTTGAACATGCTTATTTTGGTGCTAAAATTCAAAGAACGGTGTCTTGTGAAGGTGTTGTGAAGTGTTGTAAGAAATTTCTACATTCTTCTATATTCTATTTAATCCAATTCACCTAAAACCCACCTTTTCACTCATTAACAAGTCCTATTTTGAAGTGTTGTAAAGTCTTCTAACAAGATTTCACGCTTTTCTAGAAATATTTTCATTATTTACACCCTTCTCATGCTTTATTTTGTCTCTTTATGCCATCATATGTTTATATTAAGTGTATTTTTGGGTCTTATACCAAAAAGCGAGCATTAAACACAACATTTTTCTCAACACATGGTTTTAGGTCCTAGGTGGGACCCATTCCCCATGGGTGGAAAATGAGTCCCCCTTGGCCCCAAATTCAAAATATTTTAAATTTCCTTTCGGGATTTTATTCAAATTCACTTCATGTCAACCTATGATGAGGTATGAGGGGCATGTCTCAGAATCATGGTATGCCAAACAAGCCCTTAAGTGGCAAAATTTAGAAAAATCAGTGTTAGGAAACTTGGCGTAAATATTTGAATAAAGTTATCTATATTATTTCAAAAATATGCAAGAATAAATTTGTATAAAAATTGAATGTAGTTTCTAAAATACTAGGTTTATTTAAAATAAATGGAAAATCTATTTGAGATCGAAATTTGAAATTTCAATGTTAGTATGGGAATTTGAGGAAAAAAATAAGAAGTAGGTAATGCATTAGAAGCCACCTAGCACTAATAAAATGATAATATTTTTTTGTAAAATTTTATATATAAGTAGAGGACTCATGTCAGGATGTGATACATATTTTTTGTAATTTTTTTCCAAATTGACCAATTAATTATGAATTTTTTATTACAACTTTTAGAAAATATAAAAACTTGTCTTGTCTAATACCTTAATAACTTGGTCAAAAATTCATGAAATTTAATTTTTTTTCTTTAATCTATAATTGTTAATGTAAAGCATAGAATGTGGCCTTGTAAACTTTGGATTCAAAATATGATACCATTTGAAAGTTATAGATTTTTTTTCAATGACCTATCAATGCGGGGACTTTAATTAAGTAATTCTAATAGAAAATGAATAATAATTATTTATTAAATTCAAATTAAATCATAATTTATATTTTTGGAAAGCTGATAATTTCCTCACAAAACATACCCAAGTTTCATTAATTTTTGGTGAAAAAAAAGTAAAACCAGGGCACATACCTTCAAAATATTGCCACTTTTGGCATACCATGATCACATAGCCATGAATAGATAGTAAGGAACAATATTTGTATAAATAAGTGATTTTCACCTCATTTTACATCTCCTGCATAATCGATTCATTCAAGCATTCAATCTCCTGAGTCATTCAAGAAATCAAGCATTTTGCATCATCAATTCAAGCTCTTTCAAGCACTTTGGAGTGGCCATTGACATCACTTCAAATTTGCATGCTCAAGGACATTCATAAGTTTGTAACACTTTTATGTTATTCATTTATCATTTCCTTTACATTTCATTTATCTCTATTGGGTTTGATTACCAAAGTGGGGTTTGACCAAGGCAAACCCCTATTCACTAACTCCCCAAAATTTTTCCCCTTTGTGCATGTGTATTTGTAGCTTTTTTTTGCAAATTTAATAGGTTAAAGGTGTTGAAAAGTGGAAATCAAGTCAACTAGGCTCTTCAAGTCAACTCATCATCTTTTCAAGAATTTTGAGTGTTTTCTATCTTTTTTCTAAGGAACTGACCCCAACAACCTAGCATTTAGATATTTCCATATATGTTCTAGCAGTGTTGCCTCTTGCTTTTCCAAAAATCTTGGGGAGGAATGACTCACCACCCTTGGTGAATGAGTCCCACCTAAAATCTTAAAATCTATATGTTGTCAGATTCCAACTGCTGATTGTTAGAAATCAACTCCTAACACTTTTTCAACAGCAGGAGGATTGATTTGCCACCCTTGGCGAATGAGTCCCACTATGAAAAGTTAGAAAATTTCATCAACATTCCAAACACTCTAGAAAGCTCACACAACATCCAGGTGCACTCAGATTTAACCCTGTACCTTTTTTTTGCATATTTTTTTCTATTTCTTCATCTTTCATAGTTGTTTGCACATCACAAAGTGTTTTCAAACATAGCTTAAATTGCACTTTAGTACCCATTTTGGATCATCTTAATCAATCAATTTCATCTAGAAAACTTTATTTGCATCATACCACATTGCTTACATCCTAATTTGAATGTGCATAAGTATTTTAGGAGCCCAAATCTCTCTCTTTCTAGGTGGAAAACCTTAAGATGAGAGCAAGCATTTTAGGGTTCCCAAAATCTATGTCACATTTTGACGAACCTAAATTTTGAACATTTTTAAACTTCTAATTGGATCCATATCTTACATCCTAGTTTTCATTTGCATTGACATTCAATTAGGACATTGATTTGTTATTGCATTCTAGGATATTTCATTTTGCATAAGTAAAAAATTCATTTAGTTTTTCATTCTTGCATTCAATTTCATTGAAAAAAATGAAACTTTGCATTCTATATCTATATTTGCATTCTAAAAAACATTTAAATCATTCTTAAAATTATGAAAAACGTAAAAAAAATTGTATCCTAGGACTCATTTGCCACCCAGGGCGAATCAATCCCTCTGCATATTTTAGACATTAATTTTGCATTGTTTCTAACATTTTCCTGCATTTCTATTTCCTATATTCACATCTTTGTTATAGTTAGCAGATTTTGTGTTATTGGCATTTTACATTCTTAGATTAGCTTGCATTTCCATTCACCCTTCCTTTTTGGTACATGCATGAGTGTTTGGTGCCCCATTGATAATACCTTAGTGAGAAGAAGTTCTAGACTCATAGAATCCTGCGATAGCACTTTCATTGTGGATCTTGGGATCTCACAAGCTCCTACTCCTAGTATGGACAATGATGCATTAGGCCCTTGCAATACCACTTCCATTCCTTCCCCTTTCCATCCTATGCATGTTGACAATCAATACAAGTCTCTCCCGTAAGAAAAGGTTATTAACATTCATATTGACTTTGCACATTTACAACAAGACTTGTCACTTGAAAACATTTCCACCACTACTATACCTGCTATTGAGAACCTTCATCACTTAATTGAAAGTGATGATGGCTTTCAAGCACTAAAACAAATAGCCAAGATTTACAATAAACATGCCTCTTCCAATACTCCATCAACAAACATTCCTGTCACCCAAGGAACATCTCAAGTTCCTCCTACTTTAACTATAGCATCCATACTAACTTATACCAATCTGCAAGTCTACACAACTTTACATCAATCCAATTACGTAGCTACTTCATTCCCGATTTCCACTAGCATTCCTACTTCCTTTGTTGCATTGGAACCTCCTTCCACCACTTTTGCACCCCTTACTATTCCTTCCACTTCCCTTAATATCACCTACACTTCATCCCCATTTTCCTTTCCATCTCAACCCCACTATCCTAATCCCTTTATAACACGACTCCTTAACATTGTTTCATCCATGCAACACCAACTTTCCACCATTAGTTAAGCTCAAGCTAATCCAACCACATATCTTCTTCATAGTAGCTCCTTATCTTTAGAAATTTTATGTACCCCGATGCCACAAGGAATAGAAATGCCAAGGTTTGAGAAATATGGAGGAAAAGGATATTCAATCATGTCAATTCTTTTACTGCCTTGTGTTGTGATTTTGTCCTTGACGATAAAATTTTAGCAAAACTCTTTCGAAGGACCTTGAAGGATATTGCTTTAGAATGCTTTTCCGACTTTCCTAATCATTCCATCCATTCATTTATTGAATTGGTGAAAGCTTTCATTAATCACTTTCAAGTGCACATGACACCTAAAAAGACAATGGTTTGCCTTATGCACTATAGATAAAACAATGACGAAAAAGTAACTAATTTCATTTCTTGTTAATAGTCCTTATATGCTCAAGTTGATGTCCAAATTCCATATGCACATTTGTAGAAGATGTTCATTGAGAATTTGCACACTAACCTTCAAGATAAGCTTATGATGATGAATGATGAAATTCCCTTCATTCATGCATTTTTGTACAACCTTATGTGAGTATCAAAATTTGTTTTCAAGTCATGAGCCAAAATCCACTTCTAGCCAAATTGAAAAAACTGAAAACAACAATCAACACCAAAACAACACACAAAATTCTGCAAACTTAACCAAGGATTCTTACAATTTAGTTCACCTCCTTAACCCCAACCACAACCAACTTCACAAGTTCAAAATTCCATGGCCGCCTCTAAAACACATGTTCCTTATCATTATGGTGATCCAAATAGACATTTCACCCCTTTACCTAACACTCTCCACCAGACAATGAAACAACTCATCCAAAAATGCATGCTTACCTTACCACCTGTTTGACCACTTGATCCTAATCAACCCCTACCTCCTACCTTCAAACCTAATGCTTATTTCCATTTTCATCATCAAAATGGCCATGACACTGAACATTCTAAGCGTCTTAAACATCTAGTTCAAGACCTCATTGATTCAAGTGAATTGATCACTATGGGTGTTAATGATCAAGGCAATAAGTTCGTTGCACCTCCTAACCAAAATCTCCAAATCTTCACAAACTCTATGCCTGAGCACACTACCTCATTCATCAAGGTTGTGAACCATCAAATCCTAATGCAATGACTGTTGATACACACAAAAAACAACATGATACATCTCATCCTATTCCCCAAGCTAGTCCTTTGGATAAACTTGTCACTATGATAGACGTTATCCCTCGCAAGGGCCAAACCACTCAATCTCTTGATATTAATTTTTATGCTAAAGACATACTACAAAAGCTTCCTGATGGTCCTCTCTACATAGCTGGTAGAATCTATGATAAACCCACTAATGGGATATTAATAGATCTCACTTGTGGTGAGAACATCATCATAGAATAATTTTTAGTATTACATGATCTATATCAAGATAACTATAATTTACCGACTACATGGTCCTCTCTTGATATTAATTTTTACGCTTTAAAGGCCTTTTCTAAAAGCTTGTTAGAATAGCCAAGAATCGTTGCAAACCTAAAATATTCCTTCCTGAGAAGAAGAAAGCAGCAGTGCATAAAACATGCAATTTGATATATTTGAAAAAGACCAATTAATTACAAAAGATAATTTGCTTTATAAAAGCAAAGATTCCTAAACCTAATCTTATCTTGAGCAACAAGATAGCTCGATAAGATAAAGATGAGATCCTATAACTTAGGAATTAAATAAATCCTAAGTAAACTTATGCAAGCATAATTAAATATTAATTACACTAACACTTTACTTGGTACAGCTTAGGGAGAAAGAATTATTATGCAAATATGAGTCCGGCAACAAGGCATTCAGTTACTCATGTACAAATGCAAAAGAGAGAAACCCCCTCGGTGAGATGAGCTAGCATGAAGAATCGGAAGAATTAGATAACTTTGGAACTTGATATAGGCAAGCAAGGAAATATTCTTCTGTATACTACTGAAACCGGATGAGAGTCACTGATTGACTCAAGGAATCATGATAAAGCAACAGAAGACCCAATGCCACGGAACACTCGAAAACTCCAAACGGGAACAACTTTGGAATCTGTGAGCAACAATAGATGAAAAAGATGAACCCATAATGATGACAAAATCTGGAAACCATGTATCTCGATGCCGATGCCAAACTGTGACTGAAACTCTTCCATGGGAAGGAGTACCAAAAAAAGACTCTGAAACAATAACCACAAAAAAATGGCCCTCAAATTGAGATGGATCCAATGTGGACCATTAACCATAGGCTCTCAATCTGAAGTGTGAACCAATGAATCCGACATGTGTCAAGCAAGACAAGAATTGTGGCCAAAAGAAACTAAGAGACCAGATAGACTCATGTGAGTTGCCATCAAAACAAGATGGAATATGGATGCAAGAACCCCCCCTTAATGGAACTTTATATCAGTTCGTTTATTACAATACCCAATGATTGCATAAGGAGATAATGCAAAACTACAGAAACATATGTGAAAATGCAAACCTAGAGCACGAAACAAAAATGAATGCATGCCTAAAAAAAGTTACACATTTTCTGTAAATGACCTCAGATCTGCATAGAGGCCGAAACCATCTTTCCAATGCCGCAAAAATCATGAAAATCGGATAAGCGAGTCAAAGATATGGATACCAAAAGATCTCACGAGCACCAATCGTGGGCTGAGGCGATTTCGTGATATCGTTTACAAAAAATGACCGCCAGGTAATGTGAAGTTATGTCGTTTCGGTAAAGCTCAAATTGTTCGATTCAGCCATGTAAGAGCCCTCGGTAAAATAAAATACAGTGCGCTGGCGGACGGAGGCTAAACAAGGGCGGTAAAGCCTGGACGATATGGCCGGCGCTTGGTCTTTGCCGGAGGCGGTGAGGCTAGATCTAGAAGCACAGTAAGCCCAAAAGGCCGATGGTGACTTAAGCCCTGGTGCAAAGTCGTGGAGGAGCATTATAAGAACCCGTGGCCGGTGCCAGTGCTGCCGGCGGCAGCCGATTAACCGACCCTTTATAACTGGCGGCGCCAGAAAATACCAAAATTTTTGATTTTTTTAATAGTTTTTTGATTTTTTTTCGATATTTGTGCCTCGAAAACTGTGCCTGGGGGCCGTACGGCCCTTGGGCAAAAAAATTTTGCTTCTCCGGTCGACAGTGTCCAAATCGGACATGCTTTATATGAAAATGGGGGTTTTTGGGCGCTGCGAATCCAACGGCGAGGTCCGTTTGGGCCCAAAGTGCTCCGAAAATCAGGCGACCCCCAGATCTAACAGATAAATCACCGATCTTACAACCCTCGCAGATCTGGCAATCGGTGATGAAAATGAATAAAACGAAAGCCATTTCTGACTTTTTCCAGCGCTCTGAATCCAACGGAAAACCCCGATCTGATCCAAGATGCTGCATAAATGTACTCAAGGATTGAAACCCTCGAGGGACTCCGAACGAGCTCTGCAACGAAATCCTCCAAAAATGCTGAGAAGGGGCTGCGAATCGAGGCTCTGATACCATGTTAGATTAGCCAAGATCTGATTGCAAACCAGAAAATACCTTCCACAGAAGAGGAAAATGAAAAAGCAGAGATTGCATAAAAACATGCAATTTGATATATTCGAAAAGACCAATTAATTACAAGAGATTAATTTGCTTTATAAAAGCAAAGATTCCTAAACCTAATCTTATCTTGAGCAACAAGATAGCTTCGATAAGATAAAGATGAGATCCTAAAACCTAGGAAATAAATAATGCCTAAATAAACTTGTAAGTATAATTAAATATTAATTACACTAACAAAGCTTCCTAATGGTCCTCTCTACATAGCTGGTAGAATCTATGATAAACCCACTAATGGTATATTAATAGATCTCGCTTGTGTTGAGAACGTGATAATAGAATAATTTTTAGTATTACATGATCTATATCAAGATAACTATAATCCATCGACTACATGGATCAAAACACATCATGGTAAATTGCATGCCCTATGATTGAATCGATCATTCTACCTTTACACATAGGACATAATACTTTGGAGGTAAAATTTTCCATTTATTCCACAATCTAACGAATTTCTTTTGTGGCTAGGCCTTCCTTGGCTTCGCTTAATGAAAGTGGTCCCATCAGTCATTCACAAATGCTTAAATTTTCCACATGAAAATGAGGTAGTCACCATACACCATAGTGGCTTAAATCCTTTATCT
This sequence comes from Sequoia sempervirens, assembly GCA_007258455.2. Lineage (NCBI taxonomy): Eukaryota > Viridiplantae > Streptophyta > Pinopsida > Cupressales > Cupressaceae > Sequoia > Sequoia sempervirens. The sequence goes on along the minus strand of VDFB02153446.1, from coordinate 10,910 downwards.
TCCAAAGGTAGATTTTCATTAGAATCCTTTTGGCCTACACCCATAAAACCTATCACCCCTTGAAAGGACTTCATTTACATTGCTTATCAAAATTTTAAAGCTAAAATGATCGTTGAATTATCTCTTCATAATACATCTCCATCCACTTCCATTCATCTTATCCTAGATGAAACTATGATTACACCTGAGCATGACAGTTAAAAAAATAACACAAATTCAAAACAAATCCCTCTAGACCCTTCCCCACCATTGTTGAAATGACAAAGGGAACTTGGCACAAAAACCTATTCAGCCTCCTTGAACCAAACAAGTATATAAAGCAAAAGATAAAGTGGTTGATACCTCTTCTTTGGTTTCCTCTATTCTTCCCCTTCAGAAGTAGACAAACCTATGATGACTCAATCCGCTCTTACACCTCAACAACTACAAAACCAAATTAAACGGAACTGTGGTGCTAGGGAATGAAGGCGTTGTCGTTGTCTCCTTTCTTGTCAATCTTTCCTAATAGACAATAAAGAAAATCAACCTATACCCTTGATAGAAGTAATAGATGATCACCTTCCCTCTCCTAAGCAACCACACAATAATCCTATACCACCATCACAACAAAACAAACATATTCAATAGCCAACACGTTTGATACATCCATCCTTAGAAATCACCCTTCATCCTCCCATCGTTATTAATCTTGATGATGACAATTATGATGGGACGATTGCTAAAACAGACAAAGAAACACACAATGATTTAAACTCTTTATTTTCATCTACAATGAGCTTAAATGATAAATCCTCTCTACCAAGTGAAGAACTTAGTACAACCCTTAGTTCAGAACTTGCATTTCCTCCTTTGGATAGTCAACCGCCTTCACATTACACTAAACATGATTGGGAGACAAATGACTTGCTAGATGGTTGACTTTCCTTTGCCTAGCTAGCCTTTTTTCTTTCTCTTCTTTCTTTTTATGTGCATATCATGTTCCCCTTGTATCGTGTTTTTGATGTTTCCTTCTCTTTTTACACTTCTTCTATGTGTATCTCTATTCTTCTAATTGTTGTTCCTTATACTATTCACTTTTGTTTTTTGTTTTCCCTTTGGGAATGATGCAAAGCATTGAGACACCCTATGTATCTTCCATGTTGACTAAAAACCCCTTTTCCTTTCCCTTTTTACTTTTTATTTTCTTGTGTTTTCCTTTGGGGTTGATGCAAGGCATTGAGACCGAAATGTCTCCTTCATGTTGACCCAAAGCTTTTTCACTTTCATTTTATTTTTTCTTTTTGCTTTTGTTTTCCCTTTGGGGATGATGCAAAGCATTGAGACTGCAATGTCTCTTCCATGTTGACTCAAAAAGAAATTTATTTTCCTTTGTTTTCACTCTCTTTGTGTCATTCTTCTAGTTCTATTCACTTTTGGGAATGATGACAGTTATGAGCTCTTTCATAAAAACACTATAGTAATGAACATACTAACCTCAAATCCATAGATCCCTTATGAGTGTGGTGTGATTTCTTTTCTGGGGGGAAACTCCCTTCTTTCCTTTTCATCTTCCTTCACATGACATAGCTTAACTTTGAAACATATGACTTGGCATACAACTTTCCAAGTTAGATCTCATGTCTCGCTTTCTTCCTCTTCTTTACTTTCAAGTAATTTCTCATAGAACGATGTGTAGCAATTCCTTTAAAAGTGGGGGGCATTCATTACCATTATTTCATTTGCATTCTTGGTTCCTAGTGAAGCCTTGTCATTTATGTGATGTGTTTGTCACTTTGTGGATGTCATTGGGTGTGATGTCCTTCATAAGTATTATCTAGCGTAGCATATTGCATTCCTCTTGGTGGACTAATGCGGCGGACTGCATCCCCTAAGTTGTGAATATACTATTCTTTGATTGGTCGTCTCTTCAAGACATTAGACACAATGTTCCATAAGTGACTAACCTTGCATGAACTAAACAAGACTCCTTTGAACATATTGCACATAATATTTTTACATATTGCATTCTCATTTGGACGCCTTGCATAACACAACTTGCATTCCTATGGTGCCATCCTATTTTGTTTATCTTATGAAACCTAAACCAACATTTGTATTTTTTTTGTCTTTGTGGCACCTTGTTAAAGTTATCAAATGGGTATAGCTTTGGCATGGTTGAGCAGGAAGCCCACCTAGTGGCATGAATTTTCCCCACAGCCACTTTTGTATTTGTGAGTGCATACCAAATAGCATATGTATCTTACTTTTTGGGCTTTCTCGCCCCATGAACAACTAGTTTTTTGGCCCCATAGTGAGTACACATTTATTTTTCAAACAAATAACCTAGATCTCTTTTCACAACTAGTTGGATTGATGATCGAAGCTTCACTCAATTCTTCTCAACACTTGTGTGATCCTTTGTTCTTATGTTAGGTCTATCATGGGATATTCATCATGCGAGCTTGATCATCCCTTTTGTTTGTTGCATTCCATCTTGCTAATGTAAGTGCATTTGAACCCTCTTCTCCAACCCTCTTCTCAATGTTCATCACTACTTTAGTGTAAGGAAGCAATTTTCTCTCACGAAAGTGGGGGCTAAATGTGTCATCAAAAAATGGCCCCTTGTCATTTTCATGGTCTTTTAGGTCTTGTTTCATGGTGTTGGAACTATGTTACTTTGATTTTATGATGTGTCTTGGCTTGAACATGCTTATTTTGGTGCTAAAATTAAAAGAACGACATCTTGTGAAGGTGTTGTGAAGTTTTGTAAGATATTTCTACATTCTTCTAGACTCTATTTAATGCAATTCACCTAAAAACCACCTTTTCGCTCCTTAACAAGTCCTATTTTGAAGTGTTGTAAAGTCTCGTAACAAGATTTCATGCTTTTCTAGGCATATTTTCACTATTTACACCCTTCTCATGCTCTATTTTGTCTCTTTATGCCCTCATATGCTTATATTAATTGTATTTTTGGGTCTTATCCCAATAAACAACATTAAACACAACATTATTTCTGACACTTGGTTTTAGGTCCTAGGTGGGAACCATTCGCCAAGGGTGGTGAATGAGTCCTCCTTGGCCCCAAATTCAAAATATTTCAAAATCTCTTTTGATATTTTACTCAAATTTACTTCATGTTGACCTGTGATGAGGTATGAATAGATAGTAAGGCATAAGATTTGTATAAATAAGTGATTTTCACTTCATTTTACATCTCCTATACAATCAATTCATTCAAGCATTCAATCTCCTAATTCATTAAAGCAATCAAGCATTTTGCATCATCAATTCAAGCATTTTCAAGCACTTCGGAGTAGCCATTGACATCGCTTTAGATTTGCATGCTCAAGGACAATGGTAAGTTTGTAACACTTGCATGTTATTCATTTATCATTTCCTTTTTACAATGGTGAAGAACAAATCAGATGAATGCTCTAAACTTGAACAGGAGGTAGTAAGCTTGAGAGTGGAACTAGAGAAGGGAAAACTCTGTGAGAATAATTTCAGATCTAACTCTGACAAGCTTGAAGAATTACTTGTTGGATAGAAACCAAATAAAGACAAAGGTGGCTTGGGAAATGAAATAGGTGAAATTTCAAAGGACAATCAAAAGACTCAATACAAAGGGAAGCAGAAAAGAAATTCAAGAAATATTGCAAAGAGACTGCTTGTGGGATAGCCTAATGCACAAAGGTATCCATCTTTCAATGGTATTTTCTTTTTCCGTAATAAATATGGTCACAAGGCAATAGAAAGCAGGATTAGGATGAATCAATTTCCTCGTTCTTTCTCTGAACAATGTTTTTCATGCAAAAATATTGGACATAAAGCTACTAAATGTAGACCTCAAGTGGGAATGATCAGTCGAGTGATGATGAATATGTTTAATGGAGGAAAAATGAATCAATCCTTTAATGGCTACTACTATACCTGCAACAAAGTTGGACACAAAGCAAATCAATCTAGATCAAGTAATGAAGGTTAGACTAATCAGAAAGGTGTTGTCTGCTATAACTGCAACAAACCTAGACATATCTCAAAGGTTTGCAGAAGTAAGAAGGGAAAAAATTCTACTCTAGTAGAGAAGAATGAACCAGTAAAGAAGATCAATAAAAAAGAGATGAAGCAAGAATGAATAAGATATGGAGGAATAAAGAAGAACCTAAAACTGTTGATGTGTCTATGCCCTCATCCGGTACAAACAATTCCTCAGGAACTAGGTTAAGCATGGTCTTAGGGGGAGCATTATTGGAAAACTTTAAAAAAACCCTAGATGAATGGTGTGTCAGAGGTTGGCATGAGGATTTATTGTGAAGAATGAATAAACAAAATATTTGAAAAATAAACTAGAAGAAATAATGTTGTCATGCTAATTTACAGATTGAATTAGGGTTTTCTGTGTTTAGAAGAATGGTTTTAGTAGATTTTGATGTCTACCACATTTAATGTGAATTAGGTAAAATCGGTGGTATATAAGGTAAAATTTGTAAGTCTTTTTTTATCACTTGAAGAGTTTGAAAGGAGCCTTCGAGCAATTTCAAAGTGATCTAAAGAAATTCTGAAGTAAATCATTACAGATACTCAGGAATTATTTCTTAGTTTACAAAGGGGAAGAAGGAAAAAGGAATAAGTTTTGACTAAACAAAATAAATTCATAAATATCACGACAATGGATAGAGGATCAAGTGGCGTCATTCAACTGAAGTTGAATGGAGTTGAATTGGAAGAATTTGATCATAGGAAAATAAAGGAAATGGAACAACGACTGAAGGAGAATGAGTTGAAAATTTCAGAAGGAGAATCAAAGAAATATTTGACATCTAGAGGTATTGTCTCTGGTGGTTGATAGTTGTTGACAATTTCAGAAGCATAATTGAAGTCATTGAAGCTGAGATGAATAGTAGTGGAAAGAACTTTGTTTTCTTCAAAGACAGTGATGGAAAACAAAGAATAAGAGTTGGTGAATTGCAAGTTGAGTTTTTGACTACTCAAAGGCAAAGAGAAGATATGTTTAAAACCTTCTGATTGGTTAAGGAAGTTGTTGAGGTCTGGTTGGATCATCTCTCTAGAATTCTCTCTGATGCAGAAAATTGTGAATGACTGTGTTTGTCTTCTGATTAGAAATCCTCCTTTACATAGTTATCTTTATTGGAAGGTATGAGTACAATAACGAATTCAATTGTGCTTTCTTGGAAAATGATTCTTCTGGTCATAAGAGAGAGGTACAAGAAAATCTTTCATGTAAAAAGTGTCATCCTCATTTGAATGTTTTAGGAAACTGGAATTTATGTGTATATAAAAGGTTATCATATACATACGTTTACATCCTACCTTTTGGCTGCCCTTTGCTATTGATGTCAAAGGGTGAGAGATTTATGTGGAGAACTAAGGTGATAGGAGGAGAGAATGTTGTATTTTGTAAATTTTGGCACATGTTGCCACCAATGACAAAGGGGGAGATTGTTGAAAGAATGAAGAAGAATGACTATCTCTACACTTTTGGGTTGTCATTGATGTCACCATGGGGTAAAAGCACAAAGTTGTGTCACACTTTATAAAGTAAATAACCAACACTGATCTAACTTTTAAACTTGAATCACTAAAAAGTGGCATATATGTTTCGAATTTTGAAATGATGTAAACTAGTAAAATATGTATTTTTAGTATATTTTATGATTGTATTTTTTTAATATATATATATATATATATATATATATATATATATATATATATATATATATATATATATATATATTTTTAAGAAATTAACACTATGATTTAGTTGATAAAATACAAAAAAATGAAGTTGCATGAGACGTCAAACTTTTAATAGTAATTTATTTTTCTTTCAATTTTTTTGTCTGTATTTATAACTTCAAATTTTAGTGCATGGATACATTTTTTCCAATTTTGATAAATAAATATTTTTAAATAAATATTAAAATGTGTGTGAATCAAGAAATGAATGTTTCATCATACGTCAACTTTCATATTAAATATTTATCTAAAATGGAAAAAAAATTATACCATCTTGAAATAGACTCTTATATCTAGTACATCATATTTTTTTTAGCTTTTTAAAATAATTTTTAGTATTTTTCCTTGGCATGGTAATCAACCTAATATTTTGTGTCGATAATCTAATTTTAGGAAAATTAAAAAATAAAATATAGATAATAATTAAACTATTAAAATAAATATATTTTTGCAAACTACACTTATGGATCTACAAAAGGGTAATTTTATATTTAAAAAAAAATGTTATTTACATTAGTAGGATTTATTGAAACCTCAATTTTTTCAATTAATTTTATTTTTTTGGTAAATTGGACTCAAAGTGGTGCTCCATATATTTTTAGCCAACAATTTTACTTGAGAAAGTTGTGGAAGTATCTAACTTAGCTAGAATGAATCTTACTAGATTATATGTTTGACCAAAATTGATTTTTAGTTAGAAATACTTAAATTAAGTTGTGTTGATAAGTTGGTTGAAAGTGTGACACAAATTTTTGCTTTTACTCCATGTTATATAGGTTGTGATTGCAAGTCTATGTCAACGCTTGATCCATTATTTTGGTCCAATATCTGAACCGGTATACAAGCTACACCCTCTGGTATTTTAGTCGGCAATCCTCTATGGTTGATAGTTGTTGCTTGCAGTTTTGGGAAATAGTTTATGGATGTTGAAAGCATGTATGTTCAAAGTATATGATGCTCTGGTTCTCGTACGATGTATTAGCATTATTCTATTGATTAATTTTTGTAATTAAGTCTATTTCTAGCCAACTTCATGAATAAGTTGTGATATGGTGAATCAATTTATGTTATGCAGATATATGTGTGACCTATCTTATGTCTATGTTGACACGATAAAGTATGCTACACATTTTGGTTTATTGGTTGGAAATATTTTGGAAATACTCAAAGCTGATAATTAGTAATTTTGGTAAATAAGGAGATGCATCTAATTAGGATGACCTAATTGATGCTTGTAGATGGATTGACTATGTATGTTGAAAGTTTTTGAAGATTGAGAGATCAATGAGGTAGTTGTGAATGCAAAGGAGAAGAAGTGTGAATATGATGAAGTGTTTCAATTCAGTTTAATTATCATCACTAAAACTATATCATCACTTATTAGGTGCACTCTTTTCAGTACATTTTGGCTGTGAAGCCAATTTTTGTTTTCTCATCTTTTTGTAGGCAGTGAGCCTTCTTGTAAGAAATGAACTTTTGTATCTAGACAATGAGTCCTATTCTAGGCAATGAGCCCTTGGTAGTGATCCTTATATATTTAGTTTTGGAGCTACTTTATATTTTGATTTAATCCTCACTATGGTTTTTCCCTCATTGGGGTTTCCATGTAAAATCTAATGTTCCTTGTGTTGATTTTTCTTTCTGATATCTACATTTTATGTTCATACTTAATAGAAAGAACAGTGTGCTTGTGAAGTTAATAAGTATTGAAGTTTTAATTTTAATTTTGGTGACAATTGATTCACCTCCTCTTAGTTATCGTGTGTCCTTCTAACACTTCAAGCTTTTTGGGGTTCATCACCAAGCAAATGCTTGGAAAAGATACTTTAACATTCAACTCACAAAACCTAGTAATGCAAGCCAAATAATGAGTACAAATGATAAAATTAAGCTACAAGTTAGGGTATGTGTACCTAGGAAGTCTGGAAATGTAAAAATGTTGTCAAAAAGTGTTATGAAGGACTAAGATGCCCTAGATGGTGTCTTAGTCCCAAGGCTCAAATCTCGGGGCATAGACATGAAAAAGGGGCCCATTTAAGATGCATTTGAAATCTAGGTCCCAAGACCTTTGGGGGAAAAAGATGCCCTAGGTGGCATTTTAGTCCTAGTCCAAAAATTAGGGACACAGACAAAACATTAAATTACCATTTATCATTTGATATTTGTCAGGATTCACCATAAAAAGATATAATTCATAGGGCTTGTGGATGCAAAATAGGAGAAATTAAGCCATAAATAAGCATAAATAAAGCAAGGTGGGCCCAAACAAGTGTGAAAATGCAAGGGTATGCATTTTACTACACTACAAGTGTATGCAAGCTCAGATTGGTTACATTACTAGTTAACTAAACAACACCTTCTCCTGAGTGATACTTCCCCTCAACCCAAAGGAATTGAACATATACAGGTCTACAACCACTAACACATGCACATGAAAATCATTCGTTCACAAAATATACAATATACATAGTACATCTCCAAAGTTAGAATATCAATTCAATATTCATCTAATCACATAAATGCATTCCTTTATATAACATTAAATGAGATGATATTCATTCATAAAGAACTGATAACAAAGTGCAAGTATAATTTATTCATCCATTATTTACATTCACATTTACCCTACATAGTAATAGTAAATAGTAATTACACAATTGGGGTGTAAAAGATTCTACTTCCATGATCCCCAATACTTCATCCAAGTGTTTCAAATGATCTTCCCATTTCTTTCTATATATGAGGATTTCATCAAAGAATATGAGAAAAAAATTTGTAGCTTGTTATTGAATATATGGTTCATACTAGACTGAAATGTGGCTAGGAATTGGTCAAGCCAAAAGACATGACCAAAAAATCATAATGACCATAGTGAAAATGAAAGGCGGTCTTATGGATGTCCTATTCATAAACTCCCATTTAATATTACCTCGATCTTGAGTCTATTTTTGAGAAATATATTGCACCATGTAATTCATCCACTAATTCATCAATCTACGGGATTGGATACCATTTTTTGATCATTTTCTTGTTTAATACTCAATATTCAATGTACATTCATAGAGTTCCATCCTTTTTCTTAACTAATACCATGAAAGATGCTAATGGAATAGAGCCAGGTCTTATATGACCCATTTCTAGTAATTCCTTGATGCACTTCCTTTCATCCTTAAACTTTTTGGTATGTTGATATGGCATGGTGATAACTGGATTGACAACTTCTTTTAATTCAATAGTTTTTTCAAATCCTCTATGAGGTGGTCTCCCTGGTGGCATATCCCCAAAAATAAGACTATGCTTATCTAGGATGGCTTGTCTTGTCACTTGATGATTTGGGAAGGATAATAAATTATGCAGCCCAAGCTATATCTCCATGCCTAAATATGCTTTCCGTCCTTTTTGGTTGAAACAACTCAGGGAGCTCCATCAGATAGTCCTTTAAATACCACCTTCTTACCATCCACCTTCAACTTAAACTCCATAGTTTAAACGTTGTGTGAATACTTGCCAATGGACATCATCCATGGGATTCTAATTATAGCGTTGGTATCACCCAACTTTACAAATTAGAAGTCATCGGTTACGATGTAGTCACCAATTATAATCTTTAGTTTTGGTACCTTATATTGAACAAGATATTTGGTAGCCATCCACCATCATCACATTAAACCCTTCATTCTCAACTGTTTCTAGCTCTTTCTTGGTGACTAATGCTGAATCAATAAAGTTGTGAGTGGCTCCACTCTCAATCGGCATCATTATCTTTTTTCCTTGCAATACCTCACAAAATTTAAATGAACTAAATCTTGGAGTTCTAGTCATAGTGGAAATTATACCATCATTCCTTTATTAAGGTATATTTTTTTTTTCTCTTGGTGTTTCTTCCTTGACTTCCTCTTGCTAACTTCTTACATCAGATTTATCTTCTTACTAACTGCTAGTCATGACTTCTATGTAATTGACCTTTCCTTTTCCAAGGCATCTATACCCTAGTGTCCAAGGTTCTTTGCAAGTAAAGAAAAGTTTCTTCCTTCTTAACTCTTCCCTAATTTCTTCATCCATTCTCTTTTTGGCCATTCCCTTGAGATATGTTGTGCTATTTTTTCCTTTTGGAATGGGGCCCCTTAGATGTTATATTGTTCTTTTTAGCACTAGAATCCAGATCCCTAACCTTCTTAATGACTTCTTGAAGTGTACTAGGGTTGATGGCTTTTACCCAACCCCTTAAAGGGTCCATTTGGCCATCCATGAATATGGCAAGAAATGTTATCTCAAAGATGTCGGTGAGAAACACTCAAACCCTTTGAAATTAGACAATATATTTTTCAATAGTTCCACATTGCCTTAGTTATTCCAAATCCTTAAAGTGGAGCTCTAGGTCCTTTTTTTCAAATCTCCCTATTAGTTTCTCTGTGAATTTAGGACACATATGAAGTGATTTGTTCATAGCCCAAAGTGATCATGTCATGATACCACCCTTCATGAGCCACACTATTTAGATGTAAGGTGACATATCTGATTGCTTCACTCTCTAGCATGGGATTGAGTTGGAAGTATGTATCAAATTTTTGGAACCACAACCATGGTGTGGTATTTCCTAAACCATCAAAGTATGGCAAGCTAATTTTACCAATTTTCCTCCTTAGATCATTATTATGGTCTCTATTACCTTTATTAGGTAAATTTTTCATCCTTAGGTCCATGTACTCTTTTAGGGATATATGTGTTTGCAATCCTCCATCTATACAATCTTGGTGGAATTGATCTTGTAACTCTACAAATGTTAGTTTGTTTCCTCCTTGTAGATAAATTCTAGGTGGAAAGGTAAGTATCATAGGTCTAGAACTAGTTGTAGGTGGAGGAATTTAATGTAAGCAAGAAAATGAGCACAAAACCAAAGAGTGCAAATAAACACTAAAACAACCTACACCTCAAGATTAGCTCTAAGTTGAATCAACACAAGATAAAAGTAACAAATGGAACTTTATACCTTGTCTCAAATCATCCTTTCTGCTGGCCCTTCACATCTTTGATGTGCATGCTCCTTGGATGGCAAGATATGCAAACTAGATGATGAGGTGAGGAAGGATGGAAATGGATGAAAGCATGAAAATGGCTAAGTGTAGATTGAGAAATAAAATTGCAAGAGATTGGCTAGCAAAAATGATCTC
>VDFB02153445.1:0-19064 GCA_007258455.2 Sequoia sempervirens | reverse complement strand
ATTGGGTTGGTGGCTGATTTTTTTGGTTTTTTCCTCATTACTCTCTATGGACTTGTGTGGCCTTCATAAAAATAATTGTAGTTTTATCTTTAAGAATTTTTTTCTATTGGTTTATGGTTCTGTTATTCTGTGTAGTTTGGTGTTGTTCTTCTTGCAAGGTTGTGGTTTATTTTGTATCCCCTATTGGTTTGTTTATTAGTTTTGGTGGCCTCTAGGCCTCATTTTTCTATGTGGTTGGCTTCAAGGGCCCTTTCCCCTTGTGTCGTAGAAAAAAAGAACCCTTTGCTTGACATGAGATTAATTCATGATAAAATGGACTTGATGAGTGAGTCATTTTATGTGTCCACACTAGGTCCTGGACACTTGCAAATCGAATAACATGCTTTTAATGATGTCTTGTAAAGGTGTTGTAAAGTCTTGTAAAGGACTTTCATGCTTTTATAAACTTAATCAACCTATTTAGATCCCTAATTCAACATTATTAAATGTGTTTAATAACATTATTACATCAATCTAGAAGATTATTGAATTAAATTTAATGATAAACTAGTGTTGTAATGTGTCCTACACATTCACATTGGTTCTTGTGCCTTTCTAGGCAATGTGGACCTCATTTTAGTGTTGTAAAGTGTATTTAATTACACTTTCACATTGATTTTTGTGTCCCAAGACCTATTTGAAATTTATATCATCATTAATAGGATCCTATTAACCCATATTGTGCATCTCAAAGTTCAAATTGATCAAATACCTGACAAGGTTGTATTTTAGACCTTATTTCCTTATTCCTTGGCATCTGAGCTATCAAAATAGCCCCTGTGGAAACCATTCACCATGCATGGTGAATCAGTCCCATCCAAGTGGGACCCATTCACCATGTGTGGTGAATGAGTCCCATTTGGGCCCATTTTGATGTTTGAGTAGGAAAAAAAGTGAAATTTGAATTTAATTTTGCTTCATGTCGGCCTATCATGAGGTATTAATGGGTAAAATAGGTGAATTTCCTATAAAAGAACATCTCTAAACTCATTTTTACATCCATTAACTTAATTCAAACCTATTATTCATTATTCATCCATCAATCTTTCATCTCAAGTCAAGCATTGTAGGGTTTTTACATTGCAATTCATCAAATAAGCTTCTAAGGACATTCAAGGGCCAAATCTTCCTCCATTGTTGCAAAATTTCAAGATAAAATCATCATGACAAGTTAATCAATTCCATTGTTGCATGTTTCATTACTTTATTTCATTATTTGGTTTAATTACCTAAAAGGGGTTTGACCAAGGAAAACCCCTATATCCTAACCTTCAACACTTTTTCCCCTTTCCATGTGTTTGTGTATGTAGATTTATTAAATGAAAAGTTGAAAAACTGTGTGCATATCTCATAAAATTAATTCAAGGTGTTTCAAGCCCTATTTTAAGCTTGGAGAGAGTCTATAGGTTGAGTTTTCCAGATTTAGATTCAAGGAATCTTCAAAAATAGAATTGCAAATCATAAGTCACAGAATCATATCCAGAATTCTTTGTTTTCTAGAAGAGGACTCATTCACTAATTATGGTGAATCCATCCCATTTCTAGGTTTGAATAGTGATTTCTATAGATTTGGATACCCAATTCCCTGAAACTAGTTCTGACACTTTCTAGAAAAAATAGGACTCATTTTCCTAGGATGTTGAATCAGTCCCAGTGAGAATTCTTGGTGTCTTCTACAAGTTTTTAGAGCTTCATTCCAGCCTTTTCCATCTTCCAAGTTCATATATTCAATCGGGTTATTTTTTGTTACAATTTGTTTACATATCTAGTCAAATAATTTGAATACGCATTATTTTTTCCAACACTTTTGCATTAGGTTAGAATACATTCCTTAATCTTCATTTTCACTAATTTTTCATAATTTAAACACATCCACACACACACTTCATATCCCTCTTTCCATTTCCTCTAATGAGAAAATAAGCATTGTCGGCCCACCTTTCTCCTTCTAGGTGAAAAACCCTAGGAGTGATAGAAAGAAAGTAGGTGCCAAAAATATATGTTTCACCCCTACTTCTATTATTGAAAACATAAATTTTAAATGAATTCATTTGATCACCCAAAAGGTAAATCAAAATTGGTTTTTTATCGACATTTTGATAGGTGTGGAGGAGACTCCATTTATAGGTATGGTTTAAAATTTGCATGGTTCTATCCAAGGAGGTTTAATCTAAGGGGGTTTGATCAAACCCTCTTCAATTAAAATACTTTAAATGGAATCTTTGAAGGCTTAAATCATTATATTTTTAAAAATATGTGATTTCATTAAAAATCAGGATGTCCTAGAAAGTGTAACCCATTATTGTGGTAGCACCTTGATGCAAGAGTATCTTAAGGTGTAATATTAATATTTCATCATATAAATGTATTTTCTTTTAATTGTTAGTTTTACTTATGTAGTGCAAAAATACACACCCACTCTCTATTCCTTAACGTTTTGGGCCCACATTAATTATAATATCCTTAATGTAATAATTCTCTTATAAGGGGCATACCCTCAAGCATGAATTTGGCTACAAATATTATTCATTCATAGAGACTAATCTTATTCACTAGATTTATTATTCACCATCTTCGATGAGTTTCATAGCTACAAACTTGACTTAGGTCATTTCTATAGTCATAGATTTGGTGTTGAAATTTAAAGTTTAAAATTAATATTTACAACTCACTATTTTACTAGTCATCATGACTTAACCTAGCAGAAGTTTATAAATTATGTAATGCTTTATTGAACTTAAAAACATGCTTTCCATTTATTTAAATTTTTGTGAGGACATATTAGGGTTATCAAGAGAACTTTTATAGAGCATTGAATTAATTGCTCCCACAATGCAGGGTGTTGTACCCACCCACCCTGCGGGATTTGAACTTGTGACCTCCTGTCAGAGCACAGTTCTCCACCATTAAGAGCCCACTCAGACTGCTCCGGTTGCTGAATCCATTATCTATCCTATAGAAGGCTCACTTTTCCAATGCTTGACGTACTACAGATACATGGTACGCCTTTCTTTAGTAACCGACAAGCGTCCATTCTTGACTGGGTGGATAGGTGGCCAATAAATTACTCAAGAATCCCATCTTCTATAAATGTCGCCCATGACGAACGATAGGATCAGACAGTTGTTATATCCTGAGGACTTCTCTGTAGCGATCATGGCTTCCAATTCTCTTGCAGTAGTCGTAGTAATGACCCTCCTTGTGTTTGTTAGCGTTGGCGCTGATGAAGCCCTGCCAGGTGAAAACCTGAAAGATGTTGCAGTGGACGCAGTGACCTCTTCTCTCACAGAAGCACACAATTTTTCGGAGTATATTGTGAAGCTGAAAGAAGACCAAAAGACGAAAAGCACAACGGTTTACAATGCTCTGAGCGAATGCGTAAAGTTGATGGAAGATGCAGAGTCTCAGATCAATACCGCTATTCTGAAATTGAAAGAGTTGTCTGATTCTCAGGCGAAGAAGAATATATCTGACATTCAGATGTTGCTGTTGGAAGCGCACAGGAATCCGGAAATATGTGTAGATGAGTTGGTGACTGCAGTATTATCTGATCCAGAGATCTGGTTGAAGCCAGATCCATCCCAAATTGTCACAATGGTGAAGGATAGATCTCAGAGGTTTGTCCAATCTCTGAACAATGCTATTTCTGTTGTCACCAGGATTTCGCAGGGTGAGAATCCCTGATGTCGAAATGTAATGGCATAATCTGGTTTTTTGTTTTGGCTGATGATATATGATATTTTAACAGTCTCTTTTATGTAACAGTTTTATACCACTTTCAAGTGGACATAATAGAATAAAATGGAGTTAAGTGAAGAGGTATTGGTCTGTCTGTAACCTAAATGGATTTGAATATATGATATTGTTAAGTGAAGAGTTATTGGTCTGTCTATAACCCAAATGGATTTGATGGGGAAGTAATATGTGCTCTTAGAGGAGGTCATATGTGAGAGGACGATTCATGCTTTAATTGATAGGTTATTATACATGCAAATCTTAATTTATCTGTGAGCTTTAATTTTGACATTTTTGTTTTCAATTTTTTTTTTTTAAAAGATTGTTATAATTTATATATTTTTTAAAAATTGTTTGTGTATAATTTAATGAAAATTGTGAAAGGAAGTCAGGTAAGTGGAAGCACCTTTCTACACTAATCTAAGCAAGAGAGAGTTGCAAAACTTTCTTAACACCTTTAACTGTTAGAGATTTAGATGCACATACATATCAAAAATAGATAAACAAAGAACTCATAACACAAAATTTTACGTGGGGAAAACCCTTTAAAAGAAAAACCCCACACTCCAAAACACAACTCATTCATATTATTAAGCAACAAATAAACAATTACAATATAATTCCAGAGCTATGCTCTTGCAAGAGTCTTCACACTTCTCAATTCTAGAGTAATTTTGACAGTATAATGGTACTTCAACAACACAACAACATACAACTCCAAAATACAAGTGCTCAATATATAAGAGCTTGCAATGCATAAATTAAATATTTCCAAAACAACTACCAAAGGTTGAACATACAACATGGAAAGTGCCAAAAACACTATAGATGCACAATGATAAGTTTCCAATTGTCACCACATGCCAATTTGCAAAATATACACTTTCCAAATAACTGCACCTGGAAAACTCACATTCAATGTAAACTCAACACGGAAATAGGAAAAAAAATTTATGCACAACTCCACCCGTTAAAAACAACTTTCCAACTTGAGTGGTAACATAGCATTGTTCATTGTTCATTCTCTCTTTCATGTTTTATTTCATTTCAAGGTTTGATTACCAAAATGGGTTTTGACAAAGGATAACCCCCATTCACCCAAAACAAACAAATTTTCCATTTTCTGTGTGTGTTACAAATTTAGGTTAAAGAAGGATTGAAGACCTTTTGAAGAGAAAATTTGGAAAACTTGTCAAAGTTGCAAAAGTTTTCTAATCACAAAATCTAACATACAGATCAGATTTCTGACATTTTGAAATATAAAATTGGATAAATCAAAAGCTACAAATTAGTATCAAAGGCTCCCAAAAGCTGCAAAAAAATCCCTGACAACAGACCCATTAGCCCATGGGCAAATGAGTCCTTGTTTTCCTTTAAAAATTGATTTTTGGTGACTGGTAAACACTTTTTTTCACTTCTCAAATCTGCAATCTATTTTTTGGTTCTGCTAATATTGAATTTCATATTACTGTTTCAAGTTTAAGTTGGCATAATTTGGTTGATTTACTATTTTTTATTTTTTCTCCCAAAAGTGTTGTGTGAACCTGACCCCCATCCTCAAAGCATAAATAAATCTAAAGATCCTCACATTAAGTTGATTCACCTAAGGGTTGTTAGTCAATTCTTTGTGGGGATCTCATTTCCTAAAGAATTAGTGAGAAATAGGTCCATCATACCCCCTTATTATCATTCCAATTTTGGTGAATATATTTTTCACCTATTCAAACATATATCTACCAGTGTAAGGTAAGGTATGAAAATTTGGTAAAATCTTGTAGGATCTCCAATGAATAACTAGATATTATAATATCCTATAGCTAAAACTATCAATTAAAAGAAAATATATTTAGATGATGCAATATTGATATTACACCTTAAGATACTCTTGCATCCAATATATAGTATAAGATATATATAATTATGAGAAACAAATATTCAAGACCAATGTATGTATGTGAATAATGTGGACTATTAATTTTTTTTAATTATTATGATACAAGTACATAAATTATAATATATAATGTATAAGTAATATGTAATCTAGTGACCATTATTCTAATTCAACTCACAATGATCTATTATTCCACTTTGTGATCTATCATTCCAATAGCCATCCTTCTTTTCTCATTTTCCTTCATTTGTGAAACATTGGGGTTAATCTTCCCTTTCCTTATTAGATGCATGTGTCACATTTATTTTAGTTTTTATATGATGATAAATTTTACCTCGTAAAAATAGGATGGTTATATATCTTCCCATATTTCTACATTCTTGTTATATGATGACAAATTTTACAATGTTTACATCTCTAATAATGATTATGTTCATTTTTCAATTTCCTTCAATTTATTACACCCTTTATATGTACTCAATTGGAGTCAGGGGTGAGAGTGGTGGGATGGGAGGCTGGGGAAAATTTGTGACTATTCCTTTTTTATTTATCTTATGTAGTGAAAGACTCATATTCTACCTATTGTATGCTCTTTTTAGTTTCAAGTTTTTGACAAAGAACCCATTGTGAGATGAGTTCAAGAATGGTATGTGTACTCGAAGAAGATATGTATATTTTTATATGTGAAAATTGTTTAATTTACATGTTTGTTTCTAGTTTTACTTTGATATATGTATGCCTAGTTTTTCACATGTACATCAAAGTTGGGGAAAAGTGTAATGGTGAAAACTACACACTCATGCTCTATTCCTTAACATTTTGGGCCCATATTGATTTTAATGTCCTTAATGTAATAATTCTCTTACAAGGGGCACACCGTTGCATTTATTTGGCTACAAATATCATTGATTCATAGTGACTAATATTATTCACTATACTTATTATTCATCATATTGGATGAGTTTCATAGCTACAAACTTGACTTAGGTCATTTCTATAGTCATAGATTTGATGTTGAAGTTTAAAATTTAAAATTCATATTTACAACTCAGAATTTTACTAGTCATCATGAATTAACCTAGCATAAGTTTATAACTTACATAATGCTTTGTTGAATTTAAAGGCTTTCTTTCCATTTATTTAAAATTTTATGAGGACATACTAGGGTTATCAAGCGAACTTTGATAGAGAATTTATGAGAGCATCATACTAGCATTATCAAATTATTACATCAACAATTATCATTCTAGTCCCACTACATTCTTGTTTGTTACCCTTAATCTCACTTCAAATGCCTTTGAATTGGTTGAACTATAGATTTTATTGAGAAGAAATAAAGGTCATGATTGAATAGATTCATCAAAGGTATTTGTGAATGCTATCATTTTCTTAATAGATTTTGATATAGGCAAGTGAATTCCAATAGTTAGTTTTCTAATAATCTAGTTCCACATGTTAGTTTAGTTTTGCAAGTAGAAAGATCAAATCAACAATTCCAAGCATTAATTTGAGAGTGAATCATATTTAGGTTGTATATTCTACAATACCTATCTTATTAGTCTTAAAATTCTAGCGTTGTGGTGAATTTGTTTTTTTATATTTTTAGCATTCTCTTTTTATCTCCAAATTCTAAGAAACACTATACATGATTTGGTGAGAATGTTACTTGATTATGTCATCCTCCAACATTCAAACCTCTTATAATTTTAATAAATAAGGGATAAAACTACAATTGTTCTCTAGGAAACTTTGGTAGAGCACATACTCCTTAAGTCATTACTAGTCAATCAAAGAGACATTGGCTTAGGCTTTGTACTATCAAATCAACTTGAAAATGTGACATGGGTTTCATCTAAAGCCCTTTAACAAAAAAATCCAAATATCACAACTAATTTATTTAATTTCTACAACTAATAAATTTATTATTTCAATTACAATTTATTTATATGAAATAACTATTTAGATAATTACTTTATTTACTTAATTAGTCTAAATATTTTTTTTTTAATTAGTCTAATGTATCATGTCTTTGATACATACCATTATCTCAAATCAATCAAATCAAATCCTTTCTAATCTCTATTTATTCCCATTCTCATCTTGTCAATATATGTATGAATATTTATAAATATTAATAGTATGTCCAAATATTTGGAAGGTTTTTTTTCTTACCAATAGTGTTATTTGAATTAATTTTTTATAGTATTTTTTTTACATTGTTTTATTTTATATAAAATATTTTTATGTTTAATAATTTTTGAAAATGATTTAAATTATAATAGTGTCATTTAAATTTAATTTTTATAATATTTTTTTTTTACATTGTTTTATTTTATGTAAAATAAAAGAATATTTTTATGTTTAATAATTTTTGAAAATCGTCTAAATTATTAATAGTTTAAATTATTTGAATTGTATTTATAGTCAATTTTTAATTATTTTTATAATTTTGGTTTGGATTTGGGTTGTAAAAATATTTTTATAATTTTTAATTTAAATTGTATTTAATGTATTTTTTTATATGATTTATTTATATGGTGATTAAAATATTACATTTCTAATTGATTATTTAAATGTTTAATAATTTTAGAAAATTAATTTTAATTTAGTCACATATTACATTATTAAATTTAAATTATTTTTTATAAAATTATTAAACATTTAAATAATGAGTTACGAATGTAATATTTTAGTCAACATATTAATAAATTATATAAAAAGATAGACACTAAATACAATTTAAATTGAAAATTATAAAAAGAAAATTTTTAAGTATCAAAACTTTAGGCCCACATTTCTTCTTCAAAAATGATTTTTTATTTTAATATGAAGCATGAAATCTATAAGAAAAGTTAGATTTAAGATAATAATTTAAAGGGTAGTGTAAGCACTCAAAAGTAAATTAAAATAGTTTATAGAACCAAATTTATGACACTTCAAAAAATTATTAAGAATTGAAATCATTTTATAAGCATATAAATAATTTAGTTAGGAATGTAATATGTGACTAAACTAGCATACCTATATTTTAAAAAATATGTAATGTATGTTGACAAATATCTTTTGGAGGCACATATAATATAAATAAAATAAAATAATCCTTAAATAGCTCTAAAGTAAAAAGTAAAATAACTCTTAAGTAAACAAAATAACCTACGAGTGATAAAATAACATAATTATAATATTAATTGGATTTTATTTATAGTTGTTTTTCATTTTTCTAAATTTTATTTACATTTTTAAAGAGAATACTTGTTAACCCACCAAAAATATATAATCACCATGTTTTAAAATAGAAAAATTAACATTAGTTATTTTTGAACAATAAGTTGGTAACTATCTTGACCTAATTATATATATTTTGTGTTTAAATGGATCATTAAATATACTAAATGATATGTATTCAAAAATATGTTTAATAAATTTATAATTTTTATTTAATTAATCTAATTAATTAAAGTGTTAAAAGTTAATAATATTTTATTTTTAACATTGAACTCAAGTGTAAAAGTGCTTTAGATTTAACTGTGTTTTTACATAAGTTTTAATCACACGGTATTAGTATATCATTAAATATTATTAATAAATAATATATATATGCTAGTAGCATTCACAGTGAGACATGGAAGACAAAATTATAGTTAAGGTTGGGGTTAGCTTTAGGATTAGGGTTATGGTTACAATTAGAGATATTTGGTTCATGAATAGGGTTAGGGTTAGGTTTATGTTTTGAAATTATAGTTAGGGTTAAAATTGAGTATACAATTAGGGTTATAATTTTTTGATAAAATCAATATAAGAGTTAAAATCGATCCCCAACCCTAATCATAATTGAACATGAATCCTAATTGAACATAAACCCATATTTGAATCATAACCAAACTCTAATCATAACTAACTATAACCTAATTAAAATAGCTATAGTTGAACCCTAACCATAACCCTAAATGAACACTTAGTGTAATTGAACCTTAACCCTAACCCTAATTGAACCATAACCCTAATTAAACTCTAGCCCTAATTGAACCCTAACCCTAATTAAACTCTAGTCTTAATTAAACCCCAACCTTAACCCAAACCCTATTTGTTTCTGGCCTTAGTTGAGTCCTAACCCTAACAATAACCTTTACCCCAACCTATATCATGCAACTTATTGTTAACCCTAACCCTAACTGTAATTAAACTCTAATAAAGAACCCTAACCCTAACATATCCTTCACCCTAATTGAACCCTAACATAACCTTAAACCTTATTGAAACTTACCTAATTTAGGTTTAGGTTTCTAATACTAACTATAACCCTAATTAAAATAACTATAATCCTAATAAAAAATGATATTTTATTTTAATGTGAAGCATGAAATCCAATCTATAAGATAAGTTAGATTTAAAATAATAATTACCAGGAGGCGCTATACAAAGGAAAGCATTCAAGGAATATTCTCCTCGTGAAAAATTTTGAAGGTACATTGAAAATGACACGTTGCATGGAAGTCATATGTCGCTTAATTCTAAGTGGAGAAATATTAAATTTATCAAAAATAGAAATATTAAATTTATTGAATAGGGTAGTGGAGAGTGGAAACCGTTGGCATCAACCGTTTCATGCAAACCGTTGGCATGAAACCGGTGGAAAGAGCTTAACGATGTGCACGGAGAGAAGAACAGCAAGGGAAACGCATGACATTTAATGGGACTGAAATGCTTTGTGGCGGGGCACACTAAGGCCAAGAAATTTAGGCATCTGGTGGTTCCACCGCGTTCTCATACGCAGGTGTAGATTATTCGTGCGACGTCCACAGTTTTGGTGTGGACATGCATTTTTCAGCTGACAGCGTTGGGGGAATTATGGGGGTCGTGTGTGTTTAAGGGCCTGCTGTCTTGTTTTACTCATTCCGATCCGCCAATGCATGACCCTTCTCACATCTCTCTATCCTCGCAAATGCCCGCCATGGAGAAGATTGCCTTGCCCCCAAAAAGTATTCTGTATTCTGCTTTGAAGTCTTAACTTATGTGTATTGTTCTCGTAATGGATAAGACAAAAAAAATTGATAAGTAGGAGGTATTTTTCCATAAAGATGTCAAATTATGATATTGCTATCGATTCAACCGTGAAGTTTCGAGTCAAACTCATTGACCCATGTTTCATGAGTAGTGGTTCATAAGAACTCCATTACCATATCTAATCGTCTATCTTCTAGAGCCCATCTCGCAGATTACTCCAACTCATTTTGACTGTGGAGTCATATTGCTAGTTAATTATTTGTGTACCCCCAGTTAGTGTTGTTTTATGAACCATTAGAGCTTCTTTATTATCAATGGTAGGAGGTATTTTTCCATAGCTGTCAAATTATGATACGTTATCGATTCAACCGTAGTTTCACCCTCCCGACTTTAATTCGCCAGTTGCTTCACAATTCTCCGTGACATCACCTGTGACGCTAATGAGTGCTAAGTGACCATTCGCTATCATGAGAGATGGGTTCTTATGAACCACACTACTCATGAAACATGGGTCAATGAGTTTGACTAAACTACACTGCTGAATCTTGATAGCACTATCATAATTTTATCATCGCCATGGAAAAATACCTCCTACTTATCAATTGATGAGCTAAAGGCTCTATTATGAATGGTTCATCACTCTACTGGCTAGTTTTGCAATGGTAACAACTCGCTGGCTTAACCTTGAGAAAACTCCTCGTTAATCAGCTTTGAGCTTCGGAGCAAGACGGATGGGTGACTCGACTCGGCCGCGTTTCACCTCTCGGTGAGCATCACCTAGATGCAATGAGTGCTAAGTGGACCATTCGCTATCATGAGATGGGTTCTTATGAACCACTACCATGAAACATGGGTCAATGAGTTTGACTCTAAGACAACAAAAATTGTTTTAGGATTATTTATTTTTGTGCCTCTGAAGGCTTTGTATTTGGCTTGATGGTGTTGGATCTATACGCGAATGCTTGCATCGCTGCATTTGGATCAAACTCGTCTTTAATGTGTCGCAAACGCTGCCTACTTTTCAAACATTAATAATTGTAGTATCAAAGCTTTGCTATACAATGTTCAAGGAGAGTATTGATGCTATTAACGGCTGCCAAAAACTGCAATGTCTATTACTTGGTAAACTTTGTAAAAGTTATTGAAGCCATAAATGTTGGACAAAAACATAGGTAGCTTCGACTGGATAAAGCATGCTAAGATATAAATATTGGACAAAAGCTTCGATAGCTTCTAACTCAGTTTTTATCTAGAAAACCTTGCCAACGTCTATCTGCGGAAGGAACTCTTTGATCTGAAATCAATGTTCATCTTGCATCTTCTCTTCAAATGTTATTTAATTCTCTGGATGATGATGCCTTTAATTGAAATTTCCCTTGTTTAGTGTGCTTTGATTCTCTCATGGGTCTTCTTTCTGACCTACATTCAATTTGCTTGTAATTTTTTCTCTACATTTAGTTTACTCGCTGTAATTTTTGTTGGAGAGAGTGCATTTAACTACATGTAGTACGCAGTTTTTTCTGCCACAATGGATTATTTAATTAGAATAAAAACCATTCACATCTTTCCAGTCTAGCCTTTCTGAATTACATTATGTATCACTTTAACTCATACAGATGGTTTTGCTTTCTATTCTTAGCTTTCTGGATAAATATTGCTTTAGCGCTCCTTTGTAAGTTTATTGGAATGGAATGAAACAAAGGAACATGAAAACAGGTGCTCTGGATTCGATATACCCACAATTGTAAGCTCAACAGATACAACTTCGCTTCATAGGACAACTACTACACCTTTCCGGCTGGGCTTAAACGTCACACACTAAGCGTTGAACGCTTAGTGTGGGCCCCTCCAATCTACAGCCCCGTTTCCCTGTTTCCGTTTCGCTAACTACCAAATGCACCGGCCATACACAATACGTCATGTCATTATCAATTATATCCTGGGTTCGTAGCATTTTTCGGGCTGTTGTAAGGTACCAGTGAACTTTACCTCGCCCCCGAGAATATAAGTTAGTGTATTAACTTATATTGTTTTATTTTACTTTTTATTAGGTAGTTCTATTTTTAATTGCTTAATAAAATATATTGTATAGTTTTATATTATATTGTATATTATATAATGGTTTTTTATTATATGTGTTAAATTGAAACTAAAATTGTTTAATTTAAAATATATTTTTACTAAGTATATTATTTGAAATTAAAATTGTTAAAGTGGTTATTATTAAGTGTATTTATAAATGAATTATATGGTTTGTATTTTTAAGCAAATTAAATATTTATATTTTATAAAATTTATATGTTTTATTTTAATAAAATAAAATTTTTAAAAAAATTTAGAGTAATTTGATTAGTTAATGTATTTTATTTTTTATTATTATCTTTTTTAAATTGACAATTCATCTATAACCACCAATTATTTAATCTTTTACTTGTTCTTTATTAGACACCTCTATTTTTAATTGTATAATATAATATATTATATAGATTTATATAATAAAACATATAAATTTTATAAACTATTTTAATTACAAGTTATATTCTTAATAAAAATAAATACTAAATTAAACAATTTTAATTTGAATTTAACACATTATATAAAATTTAACATGCAATGTTTTTAACTTATATTGTTTTACTTCTTCTTTATTAGAAAACTCTATTTTTAATTGTATAATATAATATATTATATAGTTTTATCTTATATTGCATATTATATAATGTGTCCACATAAGTTATATGTGTTAAATTAAAATTAAAATTGTTTAATTTAATAATTGTATAATATAATATATTTTATAATTTTATCTTTAACTTGTATTGTTTTACTTCTTCTTTATTAGGCAGCTCTATTTTTAATTGTATAATATAATATATTATATAGTTTTATCTTATATTGCATATTATATAGTGTGTCCACAATAGTTATATGTGTTAAATTCAAATTAAAATTGTTTAATTTAATAATTGTATAATATAATATATTATATAATTTTATCTTATATTGCATATTATATAATATGTCCACAACAATTGTTAAATTCAAATTAAAATTGTTTAATTTAGTATTTATTTTTATTAAGAATATTACTTGTAATTAAAATATTTTATTAAATTTATATGCTTTATTGTAATAAAATAAAAATTTAAAAATAATTTTGAATAATTTGATTAGTTGATTTTATATATATAATGAATACTACGTTGTTATATTACATATAAATATTATAATATAGTATTTTAAATATTATATTATATATAATATTGTTATAATATAATATAAAATAATATGTTATATTATATATTTTTTTTTATTCAAGGGGTAAGCACTTTTGATGAGAGTTATGAACTGGAATACAACCATTCAACAATACCACCCCAATGGGGTTTCAACCTTGGTGGCAAAAACAACAATGCCACCTATAAACCATCACACCATGCCAAGCTAGATATGTTATATTATATATTATATTATATAATAATATATAAATGTTATAATATATTATATTATAAATATTATACTGTTATATTAGATATAAATATTATAATATAATAGTTTAATATTATATTATACAAATAAGCATAATATAAATTTTGTAATGCATTAAAAAACCCATGTAGAATTATAATATTCAAACTATTATATGTGATGTATTATCACATAATATATTATATTCTTATATATAATATAATAGTTTAAATATATAATATATTAAATTATGTTTGTATTATATATATATTATACATTATACTTAAACTGTAGTATTATATATATAATTATATTATTTATAATATTATAACATACGTTATGATATATTATAAGATAATAATATAATATATAATATAAATCATAATAAAATATATAAATATTATATAATATAATAATATAATATAACATAAAAATATAATATAAAAATATAATATAAAAGTATAATATTATCATTATACTATATCTAGAAAAATCTAGTTTTATCATCTTCTTTTATTGAGGATTAAGCTATCATCAACCTTATAAATCCTATGTATTTAATTACTCATAATATTATTTGCAAATTATTCCTAAGGGATGAGGAACTCCAACACTCCAAAATACTTAGATTAATTTTGATGAAGGATTTTGTGGGGTTTCAAATCTTTGAGGTGGATAGAAAGATGTAACCAAGTAAGGTTCATGATTAAAATTCTCTGTAAAATAATCACCTAGACATTTTAATAGTTTTTAAGCTTTGTGGTTTGGAGATGTCAAAAAAGGCATGAATGTATGGGAAATCCCAATAACCTAAAATCTAGAAAACTTAACACACAAAAGATTTCACAAGGATTCTAGGTGAGGTTTCAAGTACTGAGATTAGGTATTGTACACCTTATATAAAAAAAAAATATTATAATATTGTAGATTAAATAAATATTTAGTGTGGTGCATGTAGGAGATGTGTTTAGCCACATTAGAAATTTAAATTAAATAAGATTAAATCATTTGTACAAATAAAGTAAAATAACAATACCAATACTTTCCTTTGAAATAATATAAAATTAAAATTTTCCCTCATATCTTTCTTTTAGCATAGTACTCTATCTTTTCTATAAGAATACATAGGATGAGATAGTTAACAATTATATTGTTAATACCTTGTCTTTTGGTTAAAATTTAGATTTATAATCACATGTTTATGAATATAAATGTTTATTACTATTTTTATGGGATCCCTTTGAAATAAATATTAATATTTTTATTAAATAATTTCAAGTACATTAATTTCATTTTATATTAGTGTGGGTTTGAAGGGTTGATTTTTTTCCCTATATATTATGTTATTTAGTCTTCATATTATTATAAAAATATATTGGAAGGTATGAAGTTCTAGTGCCTTCTTAGAAATTTAATATCTAATAAGATTAAATACTTGGTGACTATAGATCCACTTGTCCATTTATCTATGTGATGAATATCTAATTTTTTGACATTTTATTATTATGGAATGGTGGGTAATAAAAAATATTCAACTAATTTTTAGGAAAAAATTTAAACTCTTCAAAATTTATTTACTTGTTACATATACCTATGAATCACTGAGTCTTTTATAAGGTTAGCATTTATCTATTAATTAGGTTTTTCAATTTTACCAAGTAAAGATATATATTTTTAGTTTGTATAAGATGTAGTTTGACTGAGTTTCCAATTTTACAAAGTAAGACTTTTTATCTCTTTTTTCATTTTTTAGGTTAGTGGTATAAAGTGGTAATTATTTTTATTCTTTTAATTATATTTTGATATTTTAAAATTAATTAGAATTTGTGCTATTATGCTATACTATAATATTTATTTATTTTATTAGGAATTTTAATAGTTAAGTGAAAAAAATGTGTTGCTATAAGTAGGATTTTCCCAATGCGAATAATTCATTTTCATGTGATATTTTCCTTCTTTTAATGTAAACAAACTCATCATTATAATAATCAAGTTTTCCAATTTTACAAAGTAAAACTTTTTATTTATTTATTAGACACCTCAACCCACCGAACAAATCCTACGACACATTATATAATGGCTAATGACATGACGTATGGTGGATGGCCGGTGCATTTGGGAGTTAGCGGAACGGAGACAGGAAAACGGGGCTGCAGATTGGAGGGGCCCACACTAAGCGTTCAACGCTTAGTGTGTGACGTTTAAGCCCAGCCCCACCTTTCCTGCAGAAATGCTTGGGGATGCCAATTTCCAGGTGAGGACTATTTTCTTGATAAAATTTCTCATTTCAATTTCCTTTTAACATTATAAAGAAACCCAATTGATAACCGCATCCCTTGTTGCAGTAGTAACTGATGACAGTTAAATGCATCTTCAGCTTGGGATACAGAATTGCAAAATGTTTTTAGTGCAGGTTTAGTTCAAGGAAGGCAGACTCCATTTTCCATTTGCATCGCAAGTGCTTCCTGGTTTGTCTACTATCACAAGCTAAATCAGTAATATATATATTGTTTACATTCTTTTAAAACAATAATCACTAATTAATTTACACACTGTTTCAGGTCATTTGGAAATCAATCACATGAAAATGGAGTTGTAATTCCTTGCATTGAGATTTTCATGTGGGTGAGTGGGATTTGGAGGGCGAATTCCATATAAAGCTTTATGATTCTTTGCTAATCTATATCCTAAATCTTCTTTGTAATTCTATAATTGACGGATAATGCTATTTATCAATGTAAGAGAGAATAGCAGCCAAGGTTTTGACTGTAATTTATAGGGTTGATTCTTAGTATAATTAGAAATGTACATAGATATAAGTAAGCTTATCTATTTCAGAAATTTAGAGGTGGCAGATTCACCACATTCTTTCTAGGATTCTCATTCCCAGCTTTAAAGCACATTATCTATGCTGTAAAGCTCAGTATTGTACAACTATAACTAGCATATCTATCTTATTATATAGGCTATATAGAAAATGTCGATAGATATGGATTGTAGGAATCCAAAATGGCAGTAATATTTATATTTGTGTTTTTGTTATAATAATTTTTTTAGTTGCATCATATACAATAAGAGTGTCATCATCATTCACTGTATTGTCATCAAGGATTATATTATCATATACAATAAGAGTGTCATAATCATTATTGTATTATGCCAAAAGATTTACATAAGTTGCCTTTTTAAACTTTTCAAATCACAAATGGTAGGAAATAGACCAAATTGTGTGAGTTCATAGCTTAAGTCATGAAACGCCCATGAAAGACCCATGTATATATTTGGAAAATTATGGGGGCAAAAATAAGGCCCATATATATTAATGAAGTTAAATAGTTTAAATAACCCATTAAAAATGAAAATTGCAAAATAAAAAAATACCTAAAAAATAACATTACAGAATGTTTTAAATCTTCCAAGGCAAAGTATAAAAGATATCTATTTAGTATTTTTATGATGAAGAGACTCTGACATTATATTGCATGTTCTAATTCTCTTATTATATCAAAAGTTTAAAATCTAGCTAATTATTAAGCACAAGAAATTATTCTTTTTCTTCAAAAGAATGAAGGCTAGCATATTTTATAGTTAAGCTTCCTATGATATTTTATCAAAACTTATGATAAGCTTCCTATACCACTACACCAATTTTGCCAATTTTATTTTTGCAACTCTCCACACTCCATGGTGGCAGTAGACTACCCAAAATTTGTTTTTTAAAAATTTGGTCTCTTACCACCATGGTCGTCACAGGAGGATGAGGGGAATGCACAATGACTTGGACCTTGGACTTATCGTGATGAAACCTTAGCAATTGGCCTGAAAACTCTCAGACTCCTCTCTATTCTCTGACCAAACCCCTATTTTTCTTTCTAGGTATCTGAACAGATTTCTGCACCTTGCCATGCCCTCAATTAACCCACATAAATTAATTTATCACGATTCCTATTAAAAATCACTCTATATCTTCCTACAATTAGAACATACCTCCTCGTAAAGGATCTTCACCAAATGCCCATGCAACCTTCTCTTCTTTCTTCCCCTCCTATACTATCTACGCTTCAGCAGAAATTAATCCTTTTTATTGGAACCTCAATACTGCAAGAATAGTTATTACCCCCTAAGCCATTACCACTACCACTTACCTCAAAAAAAGGAGGGGCGTTATTATCCCCTAATCCATAATGGACTTTGGTTAGAAGAATTTGCATCAGTTTTGAAGTGGAATATGTTACCAATTCTTTAATAAGTCCAAATAAGACTGAACTGTTACATTTTGATTGTGCCAACTGTAGAGAATTCACCTTACTATCATCCACTTACAAAGATAAGTCCATTCCAGATTCTCATTGCCAGCCTAATATTAGTATGCTGCCATAAATTGAAAGCAAACAACAAAACTGTCAGCGAATTACCTCATGATTGTGAGTAGCAAGCCATAGCTAAGTGACTGTTGGAGTATGGCTTTGAAAGTGTAGATAAAATTGATGTTCTCAATTCACTTATTGAATTGCTAAAAAAATCGCCACAATTTAAAACTTGGCACCTCTTCCTTTAATGAAAGGCATGCTAAAAATAGATAGAAAATGCCTCATTTAGAGGCTTGAATAACTCCCTCGCTGCCACGGTTTAGAAGTTGTTTTTAAACATTTAAAAGAGCAGTTTGATATGCCACCAAACTCTTAGTGGCTTTTAAAAGTAGATAGGCTAGCACCTTTTGCCACCATTTTATGTGGCTTGGCTTAACAATAAAAGGATTTAACAACAAGCCTCATAAAGACTTGCCTCAAAATCTATATACCACTCCCACATGGCTTAAGAAGTAGCTAGCGATAAGGTATTTGATGGAAGATTAAATGCATTTAAAAAACTGCTATAACCGCCACTTAGTGGCTGACCAAATTCTTAGAAAAGATGTGCCTAACTG